>BLKR01002656.1:0-100000 GCA_011170035.1 Teleogryllus occipitalis
CCTCTCCCTCAGAAAAAATGTCGTTCAAAATTCTATCTTCCACACCGCGCCGACAAACTTGGACACCCCTCGGCCTGGGGGAGGGCAGGGGGAGGGACGCGTTGACCAATCGCTAGCAGGTAGAACCACAGTTGTCTGTGATTGGTGCAACATCCCAAGGGGCAGAAAGAACGCTGTCTCAGGGGGAGGGGGCTAGTTCGTTTACGTACAAGACGGAAATATCGTCATATTTCCCTGCCGAAGGAGGTAGTTTGCCTGCGCGTACGCCACGACGAAAAAAATATTTCTAAGCGGGGTTTTCCGTCCAGAATGATTGTCTGTAGACCAGTAAATATTTATCATTTTAGCAACAATTATTCTAACTTTTAGTAATCGATTTGTAACTCCTGACAAAATGCTATTTTGAGATATTCATTTCAGGCACAATTTGCGGAGCCTTCCCGGCCGTTCTAACGCATATTTCGAATTTGTTTATAAAATTATAAATTGTTGAAAAATTGTTAATTCGCTGTTTTTGGTTCTGGGACATCGGGAGACTCTCCCCACTTTAGATTTGCAAAATTTGGAAATTGTTTATAAATTTGCAATTGTTGCAAATTTTTATTGTCTAATCTGAATGGCGTTTAAATGTGATGCAAAATTCCGGAATCCGTTCGGTGCTATTATATCTCGTTCTCGAGATATATGTAATTGTTTATAAGAAATTAACATCTTAGTAGACCCCATTTGTTTGCGCTTAATTCATTCGCGCTAGCAGAATAGCGTGGGATGGGCCTACTGAAAAAACAGTTCTCCAATGCCGCGCTTTTGCGTGCCACATACGCTTAAAATGCACTTGCTTGTAAACAAATTCTGTGGCCAATTTAATTATGATAAATTCGTATTTTTACGGCGAGTATGAGCATAAATTTTATTTGGTTTTTATATTCTCTTTTAAGTCCTGCAATTTGCAAGTCGATATATTTATCAAATAGGAAAGAAATTGATTATAAAAAAATATTTTTCAAGGTGCATTACGCCCAAACAATTGTTTCTGTTTTTCTATCAAAGTGGTGTTGAGCAACCGAATAACTGTATTATTAATTTTTTTTAAGTCCCCTGTTAACACCGAAAGTCAGAAACTATTCGTTCCTCTTGTTTAACCATTACCATTAAAAAATAGGGAAACATAATGCTTAGCTGTTTGCTATAAACTGCACTGGATTGGATGAAGGTAGTGTTAAGGTTTTCAAATACAGAAATATTCAATTTTGTGTTTTGAAAGATCACATGAGTAGAATCACACATCACAATATTTACACAAGTATAGAAATTTCTAAATAAACGTATATAAACTTTAAGTTAATACTTTCAATTCAATTTATCATTCCTTTCTAAAACTGCACATTTTGCATGATGATTTCATTGTATAATATTCAAATCAGAGCTTTATGTGCTAAATCTACGCATTGTTAATACATATTTTTAAACAACATTAATATATTTAATATACATTTAAAAGGTTTTTAGATTGGCGAACGTTTCAATGAAATTTCATGAATTCCTAAATGCTTGAAAATAAATACTTGTAAAATTAAATACTTGTAGAGTGTGAAAATATAACAAACTCACGTATTTGGTAAAACGAGTTGATATTACTAAAAGAAAGCAAAACAGATGTTATAACAATTCAAAAAGATTTAGCGTTTGTTTACAGTTTAGTAAATATCAATGCACTAGCATTTCCCAGTGAAAATACATAGAACGAACTTGGTGGTCAAGTGATATGACCTTCCCAACACAGACTACATTTCAGTATCGTCTGAGTTCGAAGGTGGTTTGTTGGCCACCATTCTACGAATCTATCAAAACCTTGAATTTTGCACGACCATCTGTACAGCGAGAACGTAGCGGTTTATTAAACGGAAACGGGCCATTCGAGGTATCTAATGTGCACTCTTTGAAAACGTTTAACCATTATAAACTATCCCTAAGAAAAATATCAAATAAACAATGTTAAAGATCACCAGCTTAACATTGCCTTTACTATTTGAATGTTTTCAACGTCCCCAACACCAACAGAAAACCCATCTTTTTACAGGTTATTATAAAACCAATTCAATAAATATAAGCATTTATTCACGTTATTATTTTTAAAACACTCAAATATCTACGATGTTATTTGATTCATGTCTTCATCGAAGATCTGAGATTAAAAAACTGATAAGCAGAGAAAATTAAAGTAATTTTGAGTGATTGATAAAGTTGAATGATCAAACGAAAAACAATGTTTCTTGCTTCATATAATGCTATCGTGTTTAACAGACATGTAATTACATGTGATGCCTATATTTAAACATCCAAACTAATGAAAATTTTCAAAATTAAAATCATCAATAAAACGTTGATTCATCAGCAAGGATTATATTATTAAATACTTTTTTGAGATTCATGTGCTCCTGTGTGAATAACGTAGTAAACGTGATTCGTATGATCCAGTTGCTCAGAATAATGCAAAACCTGCTAGACACATACACTAAACATAATAGTTGTCAAATAGTTATTTACGACATGAGTATCATAAGATATCTTATTACAATACGAAATTGGAGAATTATCAAACAAGACTCTTTAGCCGAAATTGTTAACCAATTGAATATTGTAATATAATGTTACCATTTGAATATCATAGAAAGTAAGACGCAATTTGTAAAAATTCATGTGAACTATAATTTTCTTTAAATTTTACTCCTTATCCTGCGAAAGATGTGTGACAGTACTTATGTTAACAATTATACTGCCATGGGTTTAATTAATTAGTTTTCAGTACGCAAATTATTGTTTTTGGTTTTAAAGAAGCATGGATATACAGAGTATCGGGGAACGAAACGTCGAAAGTTTGAAAAAAGCTGTTTAAACAATTTTAATCATACTTTGTCTAATAAACTACATAGATATTTTGAATGGCTGAGCTGCAATAAACACGCAAATTTTGGTTTGAAAATATGAATTCTACGCAAAACTTTGCATTCTAGAATCATGTAAACAGACCAGAAACATGTAACATGTTTATTATTAACAATATAAATTAATATATTAGTTCAGAAAAAATTAACCGAGAAATAAAAAAAAGCAGTCGAACTGTGAAAATTGGGTGCTTTTTTATTTCTAGGTTAATTTTTCTTTCTGATCAAATGTATTCATTTATTTTGTTAATCATAAACAATTTAGATATTAATGAAGTGTTTATATGCTTCTACAACGCAAATAGTTGCCTAGAAAACATATATCCAAACCAACTTTTGAATGTTTATTGCGGCTTAGCCATTTGGAATATCCGTGTAGTTTATTAGACAAAATAAGCTTAAAATTGTCTTAACAGCTATTTTTCGAAGATTCGACATTTCTTCCCCGAATATCCTGTATATAAAAGGCTTGATTTCTGTTGGTACGCGACGGAACGGCGTTCCGGTTCTTTGGAAATAATTATGAAATTATATTATATATAAGTAGCTATTGCTATTATATTAATAATTAATTTGAGGCGCGTTTCGGGGCCTAAGAATTTAAAAATAAAGGATATATGTATCATAATAACTCTTATGACGACACTGTTCTCAGTTACGTCAAGTTTTAATTTAGAGAATCAAAGTGAATAGTCTAAGTTTACTCACCTAAATAAAGTTTATCTTACTATACATACTATTTAGAAAGTGTTTTATGTTCAAAACAAGTGTTGCCTCAACAGCATATATTTTCACGTATTATTCGTAATTGCTATGCAATATTCAATACGGACTATGTGAACCTGCAAAAAAGAAACAACAAAAAAAGACCTACTGCAGCAGAAAATATTTTCTACTCGTCGGGATTCGAACTCGGGTCTTTAAAGTTAACTCACCTGACACGGTTCCCCCTCACCACCAGGTACACGACAAGACTACCTCCTTTCCGATGGGAAAAGAAAGTGAAGCATTTGCAGTTTTTAAAAAAAACAGGGTGTTCAATTTATCTTAATACAAGATCTATTTTTAAAAAGAGATTTCATTAAACAAAAATCTCTAGCGTTCAGATTGTTTTTCGACAATGTTATAAAGATCAGTCGGGGCTAATATTATACAGTAGAAAATTGGGGTTAATGTATTACACTTTAAGAGTTGTTATTTATTTATGTCCAAAATTAACAAGAAAATGACAAATGATAGGAAATATATTCTATTATAATTACCATATAGCAAACACTCAGAATGTAACAATATTTGGGAGGGAGAAAATCAAAACTAAAATGCCTAATTTTTCCAGTCAAAAACTTTACCACCGTGATATAAATCTTTTGATGTTACTTCGTTATTTTTATGACACGATATTTTTGAAAATAGGTTATCATTAAGAAAGAATTAATATTCTTTTCTGCGTTAAAATAATGCAATAATATTAATCGTGTCATGATATATACAGCCGCAAATTTGTGGGGCTAATATGATACAACTTAAGAGGCTAATGTAATACAATACGGGTGTCGGGGCTATTTTGATACACTAAAAATTATGGGATGCAATACTGAAATTTACTGAAATTTCTGAAAAATATCAATTTTTATATTTTTAATGGATTTGAAAGTGCCAAGTCTCTAGAATTGCCAGTCGTAAGATTTTTTCATGTATCGCCTTTTAAATGGCCGCCACGTGGATTTAAATGCCCAGGCGCGTTGCCTGGTTACGCCCCCTTTCCTTTGCATGCAGCCTGGAAACTTAATTTTTTGGCTGGATATTTTTTAATATCGCGGTAAATATTTTTGCCACTTTGAAGTGTATTCTTTGTGGATAATCTGGGCGCGAAGATGCAGTACTGCCAACGTAATTTCGAGTGGAGACGTGCAAACAACGTGACCTCAGCGTGTGTTTCTGGTGTAGTCAGTAGAATTTTGTTTTGTACAATTTGACGTTTGTGTTTGGGTTCGTGTGACAGCGACGAGGTTTTCTCTGATCCTGTTCATCATATTAGCTAGATTTTTAAGTTATTTGTTTATTATTAGTATTTTATCAAATGATGTGTATGTTAGGTTAGCACATAGGTAAGTTTCGTACATAGTTATAAGTACAGAACTATTTACATTGTGTTGTACCTTGTTACGGAAACGCAAAATGAACAGAATGCCTAAACATAATACTCAGAAGAATAGATCAAGTAAACTAGTAAAAAGAATGCGAAAAATTGCATGCAAGATGTACTGCTGGCAAGACACAAAATGCAAATGAATATTTGCATGTCATTAGGAGCAAATGTCCAAAAGAAATATTTGTGTCGAAGAAAAAATTAGAAATTGCCGTGGTGTCAGCAATTTCTGAATTTAACATGGGATGAGGCCAGTGAGAGAATAAGAGAAAGTGTGACTGGAGTAAATCTCACACCCACAAGTCACAAAATTTGTGCAGCCAGGGACAAGCGTCGGTTGCAGAATAGTGAACGAGCTATGCAGCAGGAGAGGAAAACTGCAAGAAATAAACTAAAAATGACAAAAAAATGCCAAAGAAGGTAAAAACAAGAAGAAGAAAGTCAAACATATGGAGTAGGAGAGTTCTGAAGCAAGATATGGCCACTAAATACTTTCTTTAGAAAGTTCAAATTTTAAATGTCATTTTCTGCAATAGTAATTTTTTGACATTTTTGTTTATTGAAAATGCTCCACATGATGTAATTTTCATGGAATCTTTTTCAAAAATTCAAGATATATTAAAAGATACTGTGTTAAAAACTTAGTGTTGTAATTTTTTAGTGATGCTAATACTTCTCTAAATAAAAAATGTTAAAAGTGTGAAACTTTTTTTTTGCTATGCGAATAGTAAGGTATAACATAAAAATTTTTTTTTCTGGTAAAGTAATGAATAAAATTCAAAACCAAAACGCTAATATCTTTGTTATTCTTTTCTCATAATGTAAAAAAAAATTCATTTCAAAATTAATTAAATTACAACAAGAGGAGCATTTGTTCATGATATAAATAAAAAAGTAATAAACAATTATTTTTTTACAATCTATTAATATTAGCAATTCCAAATTTGGCAGTTGATATCTGCATAATATAACTATAATGTGCTAAAAATTTGAAGTTGATGTGTCAAAAACGAACAGATTTACAATTTTCAGTATTGCATCCCCCACGCAGACAACTGGAAGGGATTTTTGTATGTTTAATATTACATCAAAGGCGCTAAAATTCCGATTTGATGTTGATAAACTATCCAAGTGTTTATCTGAGAAAGAAAGAGCAGGCGACAATTCATATAGATTTCCTCGTTCTCCTCCCTACCCAGTACATGGTGATTCACTTATGATTATCAATTGGCGGAAGCTTCTGCTGTTTCAGTGCAGTTACTGATTTTTCACTGGAATCACAAGGAACCAGGCCGACAATAGGAGCTAACACCATCCCTTCAACTCCAGATATCAACTGTTCTCATCCAGTACTTTTGAGATAATGCTGTTGGAAAAAATTTAAAAAAACAGTAGCCCTCCAAAGAATAAGGAAGCGGTTAGACCCAATAGCAGCAATCATTACTAGTGAAGAGTGGATCATTACTAGGAAAGAGTGGAGTGTTTAATTTACATTAATTTAATATCTCTTTTAAAAAAGAGATTTCATGAAACAAAAATCTCTAGCGTTAATATTTGTTTTCGACAATGTTAATAGGCATTTGTTCGCAATTTTCGAAAATTCAGATCGTTCGCCCAAAATTGAACGTACGCCACTTTTAAACATCTTGTGCTTCGAGGAATAGATTTACAGAAAAATTGGAGCTCTTTTTGTGGAAATTATGTAAATATGATGGGGTTTGGTGTAAAGTACCTTCAAAATTAAAAGATTCGTTTCAAATTCGAAGATTCGTAATATTAGCCAGATCGTTCAAGGAATATCCATTTTGGTGAAAATCGTGTTTACTTTAGGCTCTAGAATTACTCACACGAAGACGGATTCACAAAGAGGATTTTGGAAAATCACTTTTTCGGGTTCAAAAAACAAGCGTTTTGACAGCCTTGTGTATAGAAAATAAAAGAACAATACCAACAATCCACTTTTTTCGAACTAGCTACTTACAAAACGTGTTTTCTGTAAAAATTTCGACACTTCCTCCTACAGCATTACGTAACTCTCTTTACACGTGGAGGTAAAAATATTCCAGCGTTACTGGGATTTGAACTCGGATCCCTGTAGTCCGTAGGTTTGGCTCGACCGCAATGTGCTATCACAGATATTTCTCAACACGCTGTCTAAGCACACTTATTACGAAAAGAATAGTTACGTGATATTCATTGCACTTAGATTTTTTATTAGAGGAATGTTCTACATGTGTCAAAGGTATCAAATTCGCAATAAGAACCCAAACGATTACAACCCACGCAACTACATAGCTCATTTTACTTAGAAATATTTTCAACCAGAAGCCGTGGTCTTTAGAGCCCTCTGTGGAAGTCGTTGCCGGTCTTATCTTTCGGCGACTATGTCCAAGGTTGAATTACGTCACAGATGAAAGTTGCGATAACGCTAGAGCTCAACACGGGCGCTTGCAGACGTTCTGAAGCCAGAATCGCAATAGGGGCATATTTATACGTGATTCTTAAAGACATTAACACACTAAAATAAGTAATGGCGCCTCAAAACACATGCTTTATGTGATATTTATAATGGATACGAATGATTATAACTATACAATTAACCGCAAAATTGTTTCTACCCGCAAAAATTATTCGCCGTGGATGAGGTTCGATCTTACGTGCCTAAGCTTCTCCAACAGTGCGCTTACCTGCTATACCACAGAAACTCTTATAACTTTTGTCTCTAACAAAGATGATTTTAAACTGTCATGTATCACAGATTTGACTAAAAAAGAACGTGAGGCGTTTAGATGCTTGTGTTAACTACAGACGGACAGACAGACGCCAACATGAGATCTACACTATTCTCTTAAACGTTCTTGAGATTATGGAAAAAAAAAATAATCAAAACCGATGACGCCGCTTTTGAGAAAATTTTGAAAATATCTCTGGGGCTTTATGTAAAGTACCCCCCAAAATTAAAATATCGGTTTCGAATTAATGGGACCGTGATATCAACAAGATTGATTGGGTATTATCAATTTTGGACAAAATCGGTTGAACAATTTAACCCCTAGCGTTGTTCGCAGACGAAAGACTGATAGACAAACGTTTTGCCGTCATTCAATTTTTCGGTAACAACGATCCACAAAACATGAATTCTGGCTACACAACGCGTTAAAGAATTTCCCCCTTAATTTAGCAAATAAATTTATTCACTTTTTCGTTACCAGGATGGGACGGTTTTTAAGCCGAAAATTCGCCGTATTCTGGTGCACGATTACAATACCTTTTCTTCTTACGACAGTAAGTGCGAGAAAGTAAAAATCAATAAAAACATTTAATCCTTTTTTCCACCCCCATTTCCGTCTTTCTAAAGGCCTAATAAAATAGCCTGTCCAACATAAAATGTATTAACCCCTATGTTATTTTTCCTAGTTTACCAATCCCTGTCTCAGTACAGGGGAGTGGAGGCAAAACTAGGAGAAGAAAAATCCCACACCACTAACACCTGGGTGTAGACTCCCAACTGGGACTGGGAGTCGCCAACAATGAACTTCTCGGAAACACATCTCAAATATCCATAGTTGAATATTATAACAAGAAAATATCAAATTTTTGTAATAAATGTTCCTTCAAAATTCCGGTATTTTCTGTTTTCTTTCATGTTATATTTAAATACTATTATTAAGAGAGAAAACCTCATTGAGATAATTTCAATTAAATCAATGCAACTCGAAGAGCAAACGCTCGTGCGATTTGAAGAATAACCGCGTTTTTTGTGTACTCAGAATTTGTCTTGTATATGAGTTAGGGCAAGGGGATACCAAAATTTAAGAAAACGTTCACAGAATACATTTCTCCCTACAGTACATTACACACAATTTTTAACTGTTTTGACATTAAATGAAAAATACAGCGTCGTAATAGCGCCTTGTCCGTCCCGACAATCATCAGAATTCAAAAGGAATTCAGAATGACAGCTCGTCAAACGAAGCGGGGGAAATTCAAATTTGCTATTTCAAAAATTGTAAAATTATCTAAAGTACTTATAGTTTTAAACAATTGTATGTGATCTTTATTAAAGGACTGATTATTTGAAAGGAATATTTGAAGATCTGTTTTTGATGAACACATTTCATGAAGGAAAAACTATCTTCAATACTTAAGTTGTAGGAAAACGGCGAAAAAAAATGTTTTCTTGCATTTTTGGAAAAATTCATTATATGAACGAAAATCATCTCCGCCATCGTCTTATAGCGTCCATTACGCTATCCGGCAATAAAATTTAACCAGAAAAGTTCATGCCATTTTTAAATTTTTGAAAATGTTTCAGGGGCTTTTAGTAGAGTACCATCCAAAAATAAAATATTGATTTGAAATTCAGGAGGACTCGACATCAGCCATATCGCTTGCGGAATATCAACTTTGGAGAAAATTTCCTGAACAGTTAGACGCTAGCATTGTTCACAGAAGAAAATACGTTTTACAATTAATCGTTTGTTTTTTGTATTTACTACCCACCAAACCTGGCTTCTGGCTACACCACATGCTAGAGAGATTTTATTCTATATTTATCAACTGAATTTATCCACTTTTTTGACACCAGGGCCCGGAAATTACAGTTTTTTTGTGTCGAAAATTAGCCGATTTCCTCCGTATAATTACACAACTTTTTACTTTCTCGTATACGCACATACATACGGAGTAATATACGTAGTATAGAGAAAGTTATGTAATGCTCCGCGAAAAAAACGGCGAATTTTCGGCAGAAAATATGTATTGCCGGGCCCTGAAAACAAAGGAGTGGATAAATCCAGTTACTAAATTAAGAGAAAAAATCTCTAACACGTGATGTAACCATAATTCCTGTTTTGTGGGTCTTTGATGCCAAAACACCAATTGAAAGCAAAACGTCAGTCTGCCTGCGTCTGTCCGTCTCTCCGTCCATCTGTGAACACTACTAGCGCCTAAACAGATCGTACGATCTTTTCCAAATTGAAGAATCCCTTGTCGATGTGATTCTAGTTGAAACTTTGAGATTTTAAAAATCATTCTTTAAAATTTGAGGGTACATTACATGAAGCCGTCGGTCACTTTCAAAAGTTTCTCAAAAACGACCCCAAATTTTTTTCTTTAAATTTCTTCTAAGAATAGAGTAAACTAACTCTGAATTTTCGAAAATTGGAAAAGTTTGAATTTTTTCGGCGTTTTCCTACAACTCTAAAATTGAACACAGATTTTTCTTTCAAATGAAATTTGTTGTCCATAAATAATTCTTTAATTTCATAAATAAGGTCATATAATTTTTTTTTGAAAATTACAGACAGACAGACGAACAGACACAAGAACAGACACATCAACAGACACACGAACGTACAGGCCTTTCGTCGTCGTTCGATTTTTCTGTATCAACGACCCACAAAACATTGGTTTCGGGCAACACGAGTTAAAGGATTTTTTTCTACATTTCACAACATTAGTTAACCCTTTTTACGTTACCAGGACCCGGCATTAACAGTTTCCCCATTGATTCTAACAATAATATTCGAATGTTTTTGAAATAATGCCTTTATTATGATTTTCCTATAGATTTGTTAAGAATACCAAGTAAAGAACAGAAGATTCCTTTCTTATTGTATTTCATTTCATATTGTTAATAAATCTCTTTTTAATATTTACTGATTATTTCACCTTTGGAATTGATTGAAAATTTTCGTTGAATAGAAACAATGAAAAACAATTTTTTCTTACTTTCTGCTAATTATGTGGTAAGAAGAAAAAGTATTGTAATCATGCGCCAGGGGACGGGGATTTTTCGACAAAAACCTCTAAATTCCGATCACTGGCCACGACAAAAGTAGACAAATTTTATTCTTGTATATAGTGCATTACGTCAATACGTTTGTAGACAGAATCCATGTTTTCTGGGTCCTTGTTACTAAAAAATCTATTTACGACAAAACGTCTGTTTGTCCGCCTGTAGTTAACACAAGCATCTAAACGCCTCACGTTCTTTTTTAGTCAAATCTGTGATACATGACAGTTTAAAATCATCTTTGTGAAAGACAAAAGTTATAAGAGTTTCTGTGGTATAGCAGGTAAGCGCACTGTTGGAGAAGCTTAGGCACGTAAGATCGAACCTCATCCACGGCGAATAATTTTTGCGGGTAGAAACAATTTTGCGGTTAATTGTATAGTTATAATCACTCGTATCCATTATAAATATCACATAAAGCATGTGTTTTGAGGCGCCACTACTTATTTTAGTGTGTTAATGTCTTTAAGAATCACGTATAAATATGCCCCTATTGCGATTCTGGCTTCAGAACGTCTGCAAGCGCCCGTGTTGAGCTCTGGCGTTATCGCAACTTTCATCTGTGACGTAATTCAACCTTGGACATAGTCGCCGAAAGATAAGACCGGCAACGACTTCCACAGAGGGTTCTAAAGACCACGGCTTCTGGTTGAAAATATTTCTAAGTAAAATGAGCTATGTAGTTGCGTGGGTTGTAATCGTTTGGGTTCTTATTGCGAATTTGATACCTTTGACACATGTAGAACATTCCCCTAATAAAAAATCTAAGTGCAATGAATATCACGTAACTATTCTTTTCGTAATAAGTGTGCTTGGACAGCGTGTTGAGAAATATCTGTGATAGCACAGTGCGGTCGAGCCAGACCTACGGACTACAGGGATCCGTGTTCAAATCCCAGTAACGCTGGAATATTTTTACCTCCACGTGTAAAGAGAGTTGCGTAATGCTGTAGGAGGAAGTGTCGAAATTTTCACAGAAAACACGTTTTGTAAGTAGCTAGTTCGAAAAAAGTGGATTGTTGGTATTGTTCTTTTATTTTCTATACACAAGGCGGTCAAAACGCTTGTTTTTTGAACCCGAAAAAGTGATTTTCCAAAAAACCTCTTTGTGAATCCGTCTTCGTGTGAGTAATTCTAGAGCCTAAAGTAAACACGATTTTCAGCAAAATGGATATTCCTTGAACGATCTGGCTAATATTACGAATCTTCGAATTTGAAACTAATCTTTTAATTTTGAAGGTACTTTACACCAAACCCCATCATATTTACATAATTTCCTCAAAAAGAGCTCCAATTTTTCAGTAAATCTATTCCTCGAAGCACAAGATGTTTAAAAGTGGCGTACGTTCAATTTTGGGCGAACGATCTGAATTTTCGAAAATTGCGAACAAATACCTATTAACATTGTCGAAAACAAATATTAACGCTAGAGATTTTTGTTCATGAAATCTCTTTTTAAAAAGAGATATTAAATTAATGTAAATTAAACACTCCACTCTTTCCTAGTAATGATCCACTCTTCACTAGTAATGATTGCTGCTATTGGGTCTAACCGCTTCCTTATTCTTTGGAGGGCTACTGTTTTTTTAAATTTTTTTCCAACAGCATTATCTCAAAAGTACTGGATGAGAACAGTTGATATCTGGAGTTGAAGGGATGGTGTTAGCTCCTATTGTATGCCTGGTTCCTTGTGATTCCAGTGAAAAATCAGTAACTGCACTGAAACAGCAGAAGCTTCCGCCAATTGATAATCATAAGTGAATCACCATGTACTGGGTAGGGAGGAGAACGAGGAAATCTATATGAATTGTCGCCTGGTCTTTCTTTCTCAGATAAACACTTGGATAGTTTATCAACATCAAATCGGAATTTTAGCGCCTTTGATGTAATATTAAACATAAAAAATCCCTTCCAGTCGTCTGCGTGTTAATTTTTAGTGTATCAAAATAGCCCCGACACCCGTATTGTATTACATTAGCCTCTTAAGTTGTATCATATTAGCCCCACAAATTTGAGGCTGTATATATCATGACACGATTATTATTATTGCATTATGTAACGCAGAAAAGAATATTAATTCTTTCTTAATGATAACCTATTTTCAAAAATATCGTGTCATAAAAAATGACGAAGTAACATCAAAAGATTTATATCACGGTGGTAAAGTTTTTGACTGGAAAAATTAGGCATTTTAGTTTTGATTTTTTCCCTCCCAAATATTGTTACATTCTAAGTGTTTGCTATGGTCATTATAATAGAATATATTTCCTATCATTTGTCATTTTCTTGTTAATTTTGGACATAATTAAATAACAACTCTTAAAGTGTAATACATTAACCCCAATTTTCTACTGTATAATATTAGCCCCGGCTGATCTTTATATTATTGTCGAAAAACAATCTGAACGCTAGAGATTTTTGTTTAATGAAATCTCTTTTTAAAAATAGATCTTGTATTAAGATAAATTGAACACCCTGTTTTTTTAAAAAACTGCAAATGCTTCACTTTCTTTTCGCATCGGAAAGGAGGTAGTCTTGTCGTGTACCTGGTGGTGAGGGGGAACCGTGTCAGGTGAGTTAACTTTAAAGACCCGAGTTCGAATCCCGACGAGTAGAAAATATTTTCTGCTGCAGTATGTCTTTTTTTGTTGTTTCTTTTTTGCAGGTTCACATAGTCCGTATTGAATATTGCATAGCAATTACGAATAATACGTGAAAATATATGCTGTTGAGGCAACACTTGTTTTGAACATAAAACACTTTCTAAATAGTATGTATAGTAAGATAAACTTTATTTAAGTGAGTAAACTTAGACCATTCACTTTGATTCTCTAAATTAAAACTTGACGTAACTGAGAGCAGTGTCGTCATAAGAGTTATTATGATACATATATCCTTTATTTTTAAATTCTTAGGCCCAGAAACGCGCCTCAAATTAATTATTAATATAATAGCAATAGCTACTTATATATAATATAATTTCATAATTATTTCCAAAGAACCGGAACGCCGTTCCGTCGCGTACCAACAGAAATCAAGCCTTTTATATACAGGATATTCGGGGAAGAAATGTCGAATCTTCGAAAAATAGCTGTTAAGACAATTTTAAGCTTATTTTGTCTAATAAACTACACGGATATTTCAAATGGCTAAGCCGCAATAAACATTCAAAAGTTGGTTTGGATATATGTTTTCTAGGCAACTATTTGCGTTGTAGAAGCATATAAACACTTCATTAATATCTAAATTGTTTATGATTAACAAAATAAATATGGACATTTGATCGAGAAAAGAAAAAATTAACCTAGAAATAAAAGCACCCAATTTTCACAGTTCGACTGCTTTTATTTCTCAGGGGATCAATCTTTTCTAATTTAATATATTAATTTATATTGTTAACTTAATAAACATGTTACATGTTTGTTTAATAATGACATAATTACATGCAATTTTCTATACTTATCAGTTTTAATCTCAGATCTTCAATGAAGACATAAATCAAATAACATCGTAGATATTTGAGTGTTTTAAAAATAATAACGTGAATAAATGCTTATATTTATTGAATTGGTTTTATAATAACCTGTAAAAACAGGGGTTTTCTGTTGGTGTTGGGGATGTTGAAAACATTCAAATAGTAAAGGCAATGTTAAGCTGGTGACCTTTAACATTGTTTATTTGATATTTTTCTTAGGGATAGTATATAATGGTTAAACGTTTTCAAAGAGTGCACATTAGATACCTCGAATGGCCCGTTTCCGTTTAATAAACCGCTACGTTCTCGCTGTACAGATGGTCGTGAAAAAATCAAGGTTTTGATAGATTTGTAGAATGGCGGCCAACAAACCACCTTCGAACTCTGACGATACTGAAATGTAGTCTGTGTTGGGAAGGTCATATCACTTGACCACCAAGTTCGTTCTATGTATTTTCACTGGGAAATGCTAGCGCATTGATATTTACTAAACTGTAAACAAACGCTAAATCTCTTTGAATTGTTATAACATCTGTTTTGCTTTCTTTTAGTAATATCAACTCGTTTTACCAAATACGTGAGTTTGTTATATTTTCACACTCTACAAGTATTTAATTTTACAAGTATTTATTTTCAAGCATTTAGGAATTAATGAAATTTCAGTGAAACGTTCGCCAATCTAAAAACCTTTTAAATGTATATTAAATATATTAATGTTGTTTAAAAATATGTTTTAACAATGCGTAGATTTAGCACATAAAGCTCTGATTTGAATATTATACAATGAAATCATCAAATTAATAGTTTTAGAAAGGAATGATAAATTGAATTGAAAGTATTAACTTAAAGTTTATATACGTTTATTTAGAAATTTCTATACTTGTGTAAATATTGTGATGTGTGATTCTATTCATGTGATCTTTCAAAACACAAAATTGAATATTTCTGTATTTGAAAACCTTAACACTACCTTCATCCAATCCAGTGCAGTTTATAGCAAACAGCTAAACAATATGTTTCCCTATTTTTTAATGGTAATGGTTAAACAAGAGGAACAAATAGTTTCTGACTCTCGGTGTTAACAGGGGACTTAAAAAAATTAATAATACAGTTATTCGGCTGCTCAACACCCCTTTGATAGAAAAACAGAAACAATTGTTTGGGCGTAATGCACCTTGAAAAATATTTTTTTATAATCAATTTCTTTCCTATTTGATAAATATATCGACTTGCAAATTGCAGGACTTAAAAGAGAATATAAAAACCAAATAAAAGTTAGGTTCATACTCGCCGTAAAAATACGAATTTATCATAATTAAATTGGCCACAGAATTTGTTTACAAGCAAGTGCATTTTAAGCGTATGTGGCAGGCAAAAGCGTGGCATTGGAGAACTGTTTTTTCAGTAGGCCCATCCCACGCTATTCTGCTAGCGCGAATGAATTAAGCGCAAACAAATGGGGTCTACTAAGATGTTAATTTCTTATAAATAATTACATATATCTCGAGAACGAGATATAATAGCACCGAACGGATTCCGGAATTTTGCATCACATTTAAACGCCATTCAGATTAGACAATAAAAAATTGCAACAATTGCAAATTTATAAACAATTTCCAAATTTTGCAAATCTAAAGTGGGGAGAGTCTCCCGATGTCCCAGAACCAAAAACAGCGAATTAACAATTTTGCAACAATTTATAATTTTATAAACAAATTCGAAATATGCGTTAGAACGGCCGGGAAAGCTCCGCAAATTGTGTCTGATATGAATATCTCAAAATAGCATTTTGTCAGGAGTTACAAATCGATTACTAAAAGTTAGAATAATTGTTGCTAAAATGATAAATATTTACTGGTCTATAGATAATCATTCTGGACGGAAAACCCCGCTTAGAAATAGTTTTTTCGTCGTGGCGTACGCGCAGGCAAACTATCTCCTTCGGCAGGGAAATATGACGATATTTCCGTCTCGTACGTAAACGAACTAGCCCCCTCCCCCTGAGACAGCGTTCTTTCTGCCCCTTGGGATGCTGCACCAATCACAGACAACTGTGGTTCTACCTGCTAGCGATTGGTCAACGCGTCCCTCCCCCTGCCCTCCCCCAGGCCGAGGGGTGTCCAAGTTTGTCGGCGCGGTGTGGAAGATAGAATTTTGAACCTCCAATTCATGATAATTATAATGAAAGATATCTATTTCATCTACGAATTAAATTGGAAATACAAATAACTCACTTTGCATTCTCTCCAATTATTATCTCTTTAATAAGCAGAAACCAAATTATATTTGTTTGTGGCTTATGTCATATGAGAGCAGTTTCTTCAACTATATTATTTACAGTTTCATCAATTCATAGATTACTAAAAAATTGAAATTGCGATAGGTTATCTATTTATCTCATCCAAGGGCAAACAATTGACTCACTAACGCCAAAGTCACGAGGTAGGTATTCGCCCGCCTTCGATTTCTTTTCATTGATTTTCTTAGATGTAAATAAATCTGAGATCTTTCGAGTTATGAGTCCTATGACGACCTAATTATATGCATTGCCAATCTAAGTTTTTACAATTGTACTATGCCTTGAGGAACCTACAATAATTAAGATATCTTTTTAATTTTAACTTCTCTGTCGTTGATATCCTGGAATTTGAAGATAGATTCTAGCAGATGTCTATTCATTCGTAGTTGCACAATCTGTAATGGAAAATGAGTATTGAAATACGACGCCAGGCGAATTGTAGGTATAGGCGACTGGAACCTCATCTTCCCAATCCGTTAGCAATCTCACTGCAGAGACAAATGTTAATGAAATCGCGAAGTGGTCCACGTTCTTCATTTCGCAGCCACATGGAAATCTTTATCCCCTGGTACCGGTACAAGTTCCGAACTCTCTTACAGGTAGCCCTCTCTTGGAATATTTTTGTTCATGTAGAAATGCAAGTGTAATTTCAATTTCAAACACGACAATATCATGTTCGTATTGTACTTAGAGAAGTATTTGCGATTGCTAATTAGCCGATTTGGATCTATCAAATTAATCATAACTCTCATTAGGAAGATTATATTTAGTGGAAATTACAAATAACATTTACACTCGAACAGAACAAATAAAGAGTATCGAAAAATAGGGTTACTTTGTGATGGAATAATAATAATAATAATAATAATAATAATAATAATATTAATAATAAATACAAAATCTTCAAACTTTCCACGTTTGCTTCATCTCAGGCTCCCTTCACCCCAATCTTTCGTCCGCTTCGCCGCGAGAGCCAGTCCGCGTTTCTTTATTTGTGGTGTGTTTATTACGGGGACCAGTTCTCATAGTTATGTAGATGGTCGCTTGGTTCCTCGACAGCGCGGTAATGATTTAATAATACAATCTTCACCAGCCCTCCATTAAATATGTTAATTATTTGATTTAAATTGTACGGCGCGGAGCGCGCGAGGCAGCCAGCAAGACGAGAGAAAGCGGGACGTCGCCGGACAGCGACGCAGTGGGTCAAAATGACACTAAAAAGGCGCGCCTAGAAGAATGCTTTTCAGTGCTTTCCAAAAAAGTGTTTCTGTTTTGCCAAGAAAGAATGCCAGATGTTTAGTGTGAGTAAAGAAAATTAAAACAATAAAATAAATAGTTCTGATTTTGTTTGAGATGTGTGAAGGTGTATATTTATTATTAGAGTTGATTGTCACGGCGAAAAGGATCTGAAAGGCGCCTGCAAAAGTGGTTTTCGTTGCAGAGGTACAAACATGATCACTGAAAAATATTTCGAGTATATCCGATTTTGCAGGATCCTGTTCTAAAATCTATATATATATATATATATATATATATATATATATATATATATATATATATATATATATATATAAAAGAGTGTCGTTAGTTACACTATTTATAACTCAAGAACGGCTGTACCGATTTGGTGAGCAGGAAGCTTAGAGCTAGGAGACGGACATAGGATACTGTTTATCCCGTTCGACAGCGTTCCTGTGTGAGAACGCACGTTTTCGTTTTCGCGTGATTTCGCATGTTTTCGCGTGAAGGTACTTAACTGAAGAGTGCAACCTATGCACCAAAATACAGGAACAATAATGAATGATTAATCTATTTAATTTTTTTATTTGTATTTTCTAATAAACAATTTAACTTAATAAATTCCAAAATCTGCTTATTTATTGCCTTTAACAGCCGGTCGCTATGATTACAGCTTTGTATTTTTCTCTTAAACAAAAATCAATTCCAAAAAAAACGCTCTGCTACGTAATAGATTTTTTAATTATCTATTTAATATCAGAGCGTTTTTTTAAATTCTTCCTTGTTTGAGAGAAAAACACAAATCTGCAATTGCTTTATTATCACGAGTGCAACAAGGATAGTATAGTTTCTCACAGTGAGTAGACGCGAGAAACGGATGGGACCGGCTGTTAAGGCGGAACAGAGTTCGCCGGGTCAGCTAGTGCATTATAAAGGAATGAATGTATTCATTTGTATTTCATGAACGGTTTCATTGAGATTCGCCATTTGCTTGAAAATGAAGAAAATTATTATTATTATTATTATTATTATTATTATTATTATTATTATTATTATTATTATTATTATTATTGAAATTTCTTTCTTGTGCTATCACTGATGTATCATAATTGATAGCGTTCAAATTAATGAAATTATAGCAATTTCACTTTTTTGTTTAAAATTAACAGCTAGATTTCCACTATTTACTCAAATAAAATACGTGCAGTTTGATACGATAATTTCACATTTTTCTCTGAGCGTCTTTTGGCCTATTTGTGACTGTGGGGTGTGGTCGGTGGTGGATAAAGAAAAAAGCGAGGAAGCGCAGAACTGGCCTCCATCGACGCTGTTTCGACATCTTCTCAGTCGCTCAGATTTGCCTCAACAGCCACATATACATGTGCAAAAATGTTTTTGTACCTAACAAAAACAATTCAGTACCAATTAAATTATTTCAGTCGACATCGGTTTGTGCAATCGCTGGCTCGTATATTTTACAGCCATGATGCGCAGTGATTTGAAGTTTGTGGATTCAACGTTTAACAAAGCATACAGTTCGAATGATTAATTTTCACAAGAAGGAAATTAATATCTGAGTAGAAATCACTAAACTGGGTTTTCTGATCAAAATTGGTAACCATATTCATTAGTTATCATCCACAATGTTCACTCCGGATGCTCCAATACGAAATATCAAAATTCTACTTATCCATTCAAAACCTCTTGGCCAAAAGCAATAGTTTTCGTTTTCACATTGCACGTGGACATTGGGTCGTTCGTTCATCCTAAGCCGTATTTCTGAATGAAATTCCATACATCGATACACTTTATATTACAGCGCAAATAATTGCACCAAATACAACAAAAATTAATTAATAATAGTTTCATAGCTAATTCCTCGAATATTTTAAGGAACGGTTCCATAGATAACGGTGGGGGGAATATTTTTTTTATTAAGAAGGAAGCTATTACTCTCTAACAATATTATGAAAGCTCGTACTCTTGTTCCTTATGTATGTCTAATGTTGCTTGGACGTTTATCGTAATGTAAGTAAGACAAAGCTACAAATAATCGTACCATACGCTTTTAATCAACGTCTTTATTGTTTCAATATTCTACTATAAGCTGGTGCTTGTTAGAAATTCCATTTTTTGTATTGAATATCGTTGGGTTGCGATATTCAACTTCTTTTGTAACAACCTGGAGGGGGTGGCTCAGTGCAGTGCCTCTGACCGGGAGGTTCGAGTCCCGACGGTGGCAGGATTTTCGACACTACCTTTTCAATTAGGTCGAATTCAGTCGCTGTCTGGAGGAGAATTCTAGCGGCCGGCTGCTCTCATCGGTAGTTTTCTGTGGTTTCTCCGATCAACACCATGTGAATGCCGGAGCAGTTCCCTAACAAAAGGGCCACGGACTGCGCGCGATATTTCCTTCCTCTTCCTTGTCCTATCCTCTCCCTTTACATACACTTACACTAACATGCACTACACTACCACATATTCCGGGAGACCGGTCGGGGACTTAGTACTTGTCCCGGCTGGGGCTGTGCCCCGCTGGTGGGGGATACCTGGTTGGGGAAACCCCGCTACTCGTTGGTAGTTCGGTGCCGGATCTCGCGATCCAGTGGGGAAGATCACCGCCACCTCCCGATGAAAAGTCATGCACTACACTTACGGGACTAACGGGTCTAATGATCTCAGTAGTTGACGCGACCGGAATCACTAACAATCTACCAATATTTTGTAAGGACAAAAATAATTCACAAAGGGAAGTAGAGACTACGCGGAAGGAACGTGGCCATGTTCGTGTGGTCGATGTTAAAAAAAAGCACGTGAATATTTTTGCGTGACGACCTTCAGACATCTTGTGCGCGTGTTTTTCGGGCGCTTGCGACGTTGGAGGCCGTCTAGATATGCTCAGCAGCATGGGACGTTGACCTTTGCTATCAAGCGGCCGGATAATTAGAGGCTTTTTTTTATCGAAGCCTGCAAATATACTCCTGCAAGTTATGTGAGTTAAGTATAAAAAATATTTTATATCAACACTAAATTCACATTTAACTGTATAAAAACATTGACAGAAGAAAGGTATGCTGTTTTACAATACAATTTAATCTATCGACAATGTTTAGTCACCGTGTCGTTAGATTCCATCTCCAAAGCTCATACTGTGCCTATAGACTGCATAATATTTTATTTTGTACTACTGTTTACTTTTGAATATACAGGTACCATAGTAGGTAGTCTTTGCTTAGATTTTGTAAATGTTAATGCGACAGAATGTTAATGTGACTGCACCCTTTTGCAAGGAGTGTGTCGTTACCTGGGAACTGTTTTTGGAAGTAAACGGTAGAATGCAATCATTTATAGGCAAGTATTTCAAGGCTTTTGGGAGTTCACACATACCATTGGCCGATGTCTTGCCACGCATCCAGGCAGGTGCGATTCTACGTAACGCACGCGCCCGGCCTTGAGTACTCAGCGGATACTCCTCGCGCGGATCGCGTTCTCCTTAATGACCGGCGGCCCACGCACTGAAATTACATTGCGACAACGCGTTTATTTTCGGTGCCAGCGCGTTGCCCATCATGTGAGTGACCCGCGACCCTGAGGCGACCGCGGCCTCTTACCGAGGCAATTGAGGTTGAGGTGGTGATGGTGGTCGAGGTGGCGATGGAGGTTGAGGGTGGCGATGGAGGTTGAGGGTGGCGATGGAGGTTGAGGGTGGCGATGGAGACGGATGTCAAATCAATCAATCTATCAACAGAATGCATCCTCCTCCCTCACAGCCTCTACCACTTCCCACTTCGAACAGTTCCCGATCACCTTCAACCACCTCCCCTTTCCGCCCCCCTTCTCCACCTCCACCACCTCCTCCGTCTTCTCTAACCTCTCAGACTCCATTACCACTCTCCACCCCTTTTTCCTCAGTATTTACCTCCGCTTTGCATTTCAGCCGTTTGCCTCCGCTCTCCACCCGCGCCCCGCCATCGGACGCAATCTTCTGCTTCAACATTCACCACTGGACTATTCTGCTTCTCTCTTGCAACCGCCACCTCCGCTATCGCCTTCGCCGCTTACTTCCACTGTGTCTTTTCCAGTCTCCTACGTCGACTGCCTGCACCTACGACTTACATCTGCACGTTCCCTACTGATCGGCCTCCACCTCTGTCTCCACCTACATTTACAACCTGCGACTTCCAACATTGCGTTCTCATCGATAGTTTTCCCACGTTTCTGATCAATACTAGTCGATGCTGGATAAATACAGTAACGAATCGGTCACAATCGCCCGCGATCTTTCCATTCCAATCTCGGTTTCTTCTTCCCTTACACACACACACATACACACACACACACGCGTGCTCGCGCGCGCACACGCACGCACTTTTATGCGCTATATAACCACACATGGCACATGGCAGGAGACCAGTCGCGATTTTAGAGCTTGTTCCGGTTAGGGGGGTACCTAGTTGGCGAAGACACTGAGGAAAAGGAAAGCTCGTTGGCGCCGGAACTTACGTTCCAGCGGAGAAGGAACGCCGCTACCTCTCGGAATGTAACATGCACTCCACTTACAGGACTAAGGACCATAGTGGTGAGGAGCCCGGAAACACAGAATAATCAAGCAATCAATCCATCCATCCAACTCCAACCTTCACCAATCCTCCGTCCTCTCCCTCGCCCAGTCCTTAACTGTTTGTCTTCCACCTCAAGCGACTGCCGTCCATCTCCACCCCCACCTGTGCGCTCTCTGTCTCTCCTCTACCTCCTCCGCCCCGCGCCACCATCTCGTCCTCCATCCTTCCTACCATCACCTCGGTCTCCTCCGCCTCCCGTTTCGCCCGCGGCGCGGCGTGTGCGTGCCGCAGCAGCAGCAGCCATTGGCAGGCGGGCACCTAGGGCCCTGCCGCGGAGGAATTTTAATTGGGGAGTGCGCAACCACTTGTCAGTGCAGGTGCCCGCTCGCCCGCCCGCCCGCTCGCCCGCTCGCTCGCTTGCAGCCCACCTCCACCTCCCCCTCCCCCTCCCCGCGTGGCACCTCCTCCGCCGCGCGGCGGATTCAGCCTCCCGGTCCCACTAATGACGAACGCGGCACAAGTTTCAATAGGCCTCTTGGAAACGGCTCTATGCGCTCCGCAGCCCGTCAGCAAGTCAAGTGGCGCGCAGTGTTTCCTGGGAATCTTCTGGAGCGTTATTAACTCGATTATAACATATTCACAACTTTGATTTCTCTTGAAAGGAGATATCTTGTTCACCGTTTAATTAATTTTAGTTTCAGCGGTCTGTCAGAGTTATGAGGCTTAAATGGCATTTTTCGTGTGTTTTGAGGTTGTACCTGAAACATCTTGTTTGAAAAGTTTGTTAGTTTGCTGAAATCCTTTGGTTATTGCCCAATTTTTCACATGTGTATGTGCATGCATTTAGAAGCGTACTTTTTTTCTGTTTTTTCGTGGGGTACACCAGTGCCTTGATGTGTCTTTACGTGCGTGTGTGAAATTTGTTCTGCTGGATGTGTCAACATTTCTTTCAAACTCTCTGCTTATATTACTACGAATGTGCCTACATCTCAATAATATCAGTTTATTGGAGTTCCATCCCAGAAGAAAGAGTGTGCTGAAGACATTTTTGAATGAATTACGTTCGGTTCTTCAGAGGCATTCGTGTGGGAGAATTAATGATTGACAAGTTTGAAAGCTCTAGAAAATAAATGGAGCCAAAACTGATATAAACGACTTTTAGACGTTCTGAAAACTTCTTAAAATTGAATATTTAAATGATTAAGTTTCCTGTCCTTTTTAAATTCTGAAAAAAGTGAACCAATCTGCACACTCAACACCATGGAGTGACTTAAAGATAGTGGCAGCTCTGGTTGTAGGTTTGTCTGGCATGTAAAATTGAGGGTGGACATCAAAAGAAGACATTGTAATCGTAGTATCTCCGCAAATTTTAAAATTTAAGTGACAATTTTGTCCATTTGTGGAAGTTAACAATATACACTTAGTAAATTAAAAAGGTTAAGGAATGACTTTCATAATATATCCTGGCAAACGTGGGAATCTCTCAACACCAAAAACTAGTCACACTTACATTGATAGGATCAATACTGAATTCTGTTAACCCATATCTCATATTTGTGAGTGCTCTTGGCTGTCCAGTTGAGTACACATCAATATTTTGCCCTCATAAGACTGGCTGCCGAAGCCTACAACTTCACATACATCATATACTACCTATTTTCTACAACTGAATAGACCAAGGATTATCCTTTGACGTCCAAGGACAATCATTGGTTCATTCAGTATTTGGTACACTTGGTCACTGTCTGAAATAAATTGTCCGCTAACTTCTCTTTTAAGTGGAAAAAATCCTGCAAATGTTGATATTTGTGGAAGATGATAAACGTGTTTCAATAGTTTGTGTGTGAAGCTGTTTTGAAAGAAGGTTTGTCAGTCCTCGTACGGAGCTAAGGGTTCCCTCAAATTGGCAGCGCTATCTTATGTCGTCTCCGAAGCACACTGACGGGTAGATTTAGTTTACTTACTACGTCCTTTACTTTAAGAGTAAAGAACTCCGTAGTAATAAAACTACTCGATGTACTTATTAAATACTACATTAATTAGTATATGTAATTAGTAGTAATTAATTAGTATTAATTATTAAATCTATGAATCAAGTAAATGTGTGCTGCGGTGTATGAAATAATGGGCAAACTGTAATTGAAATGAAAATGTTCCTATTGAGTAGAACAGTTTCGGCATAAAAGGTCAAACAAATACCAATAATAAGCACATCTAACATTCACGAAAATTCGACTGAGGATAGAACTACGTGAGAGCTGTAATAACTTCCGATAGTGATTTTGTATTACTACTACAATTTGAAAGAACAATTTGTACATTGACTGAAATATGGACGTTCGATGATTTTCTAACGACTCTGCAATTATTCTCTCCGTCGTTTACGTTCAGGTTACTCATGTACTAGATGTACAAGAGTGTGTAGGGGCGACGTGCCGCCACCAGTCACCGAGGCGCGCGCCTGCTCATTATCTCCCGAAGTCCAATTGCGTGCGGCGGCGCTTTCCCTCCACTTGGGACGCGGCGTGGAGCCGACCTCAGCAGTCGGTTTCCTTATTGGTGCTACATCACTTTTATTAAGATGCCTACGTTCAGGGATATTATTCAGACTGCTTGGAAAAGAGTGGTGGTCGTAATTGAAAAGCGACGAGAAGGGTCTTCAAAATTTCCCTGGGTCATTACCTCCGTAGGTTTGTTCCAATGACGAAAGAGAAAATAAACTTGTATGTTCGATCTGAATTTGTGTTTTCCTTTATTTTTCCCCTATGTAACCTGAACGGAAACAATGGAGAAAATAATAGCAGAGTCGTTAGAAATTCATCAAACGTTCATATTTCAGCCAATGTACAAATTGTTCGTTCCAATTGTTCGTTCAAATTGTTGTAATAACACAAAATCACTATTTGAAGTGGTCATTGCAGATCTCACCTAATTCTATTCTCAGTCGAATTTCCGTGAATGTTAAATAAGCTTCTTATTGTTTGACCTTTTATGCAGAAACTGTTCTACTCAATACGAAAATTTTCATTTCAATTACATTTTGCCCATTATTTCATGTACCGCAGCACAAATTTACTTGATTCATACATTTAATAAGTATTTAAAAAGTACTGAAGTAACCGTTTGAGTCGTGTTGCCTAATTGATTTCAGTAAGGCATTGTAAAAAACGTAGATTCACTCTTCGAAAATAAAAATATGAAATGCTTATCTGCATATTTAAAAAACTCACTTAGAAAGAAATCTTGGATTTTTGCTGAACCAAATGTCGTTACTGTTGCTTTAAATGAAAGGTAGTGCTCCCCAGACGTGTTATCACGTAATGAACCAGATTTAATTTTTAAAAATTGTAAAATTAATACAATGAATGCTTATCCGTCGCCATTTGTTCATTACTTTGTTTGGTCCTTCAAGAATGTTTCGGTCTAGCGAGTTCAAGCATAAGTGAGTGAGAGGTTACAGTTAGGGAAAAAAATTGCGTGCCTTTTTTTGCTTTTGAAGATTGAGTGCATATGCAAATATTAGTAAGTGTTTACAAATGCCATGTCCAGCAAACGTTTGAAACATGTATTCATTTGAAACAAAAATCTGTGATTACATGTATATGTGATGTATTACGTTTTAAAATTGAGGTGGATTGCAAGATTAGTTTGTAGTCCAGTACAGCATACATGTTCCGATCTTGTTAAACATTTATCATTTCAATTACATATTCAGAAAATGTTTAAATCTGTGTTCGCAGTGGATATTGACTGCATTGTTCCAGCATTTATAAACCTCCATCATTTAATTAGTATTAAATAATAATAATTTATTATGGAGTCACGTATACAATTGCAATCGTGTATGACAAGTCAGATATGATGTATGCAGGTGCACATGTCTTCCTGGCCTCCAGATTTTTTGCTTTCTCTTAATACACACTATTATAAGTAAAGTTAAATGCAGTATTTTAATATAAGAATATAAGAAATGTTCACCTCTGCGTGAAAGAATTGGAAGCGGCATTCAATTTTAAATTTGAATACACCACTAACAATTATTAACCCTCCACTCCTGCCATGTCTAGCAAAAGAGAGCTCAAGAAGACTTGGGCAGAGTGAAGTTACATTTACTTTCCAGAAATCAAAGCAAGGGAGCCATATCAGCATTTGCTCAAAGGATCAAGGGAAACTGGACAAAAATGCTGATCGAGTTTGTGTCATTGGTCTTAAAATACTTGCTGAATTACAATACTTGTTACAAATGATAGTAGTAATTAGTATTGTTATTATTATAACTATTATAAGAATAACAACAATACTATTCATTTAGAAATGATTTAACAATATTATCAATAATGCCTAATGCATCTAGCAAATTTAGGGTGAAAGAAATAGAAGTTTGGTCTGGCATTCTCCTTCTACATCAATTCTACTGCAATTTCACACAGGCAGGACGGGATATGATAGTTCTGTTTTCTTTGTTTCAGCTCGAACAGTGAGCATGAAACAGAAAGTCAAATGGGATATGAATTTTTATTTGTTTCTTAAGGGAAGTAGTTTAGTCATTTGTATATTCCTTTACACTGTAGAACATGTTGTTAAGCATGTTAATATCATGGCTCAATTTTTTGTAAAGTGTAATGTGTTTTGTAAAGTATATCAATTAAGGCACTTTTTTGATAAAATGAAGTTTCAGAATGGGGAACATGTAGGGTATTCTTTTGACGAGTGTTGTAGTCGTGTATATCAGAATTTAAGAGTAAAAGTGTCTTTGTCCATAAGAAGCTTCTTTGTGAAGAATATATACAAAATTATACATGCATGGTAGTGGAAGAATCCTTAATTCATTGAACAAGGATTAGCAGTACTCCAGCATATGAGTGCTGGTAATTGTTCGCAGTATTATTTTTTGGATAATAAATGTGCGAGAACTTTCAGGGGCATTTCCCAAAAATATTATTCTATATTTCAAATGTGCTTGCAAATTTACCAAATAAATTGTCTGAAGTGTCTCATTGTTGGAGCTTGACCTGAGGGTATAGCAGTATTTGGTGAGCGTCTTATTAAGAGTTGAAATGTGAGCATTCCATTTTAGGTTTCCTTGAATTGTTAGACCCGAGGAAGGTATTTCATGAGATATCGTTACAGGGTTATTATTTATGAACAAATGCTGTGAGAGTTTTTCTTTGGACCGGGGATTCATGAAATTTAGAGAGACACTGTTGCTGGTGTTTGTGATGAGTTTGTTGCCTTGAAACCCTTTTACTAGTGCATGCAAGGTTTTTTGAGTTTCTTTTTCTAATGATTGTTGTGTTTTTGCTTTGATGGTTATGTTTGTGTCATCTGCAAACAAAATTATGATGTTATTTCTTAAATCCAAAAGCATGCCTTTTATGTATATAAGGAATAGTATTGGCCCCAGGATGGATCCTTGCGGGACTCCACAACTTATCATCTGAGGGCAGGAGTAGTATGAGGAGATTTTGTTTTCTTTAATGTGCTGGTGGCTAACTACTTGGTTACGGATTGATAAATTTGATCCATTGGCCGGATCCCTAGCAATTCTATTTTTGGTAAAAGTATGTGATGATCAACAATGTCAGAGGCTTTTAACAAATCTATGAAAAGGCCAATGGGAATTTCCTTCTGATTTAGTGCAACAAGTATGTCATTTAAAAAGGAGAAGATGGCTATGTCTGTGGATCTATTACCCCTGAAGCCATGTTGTGCATTTGTAAGGACATTATTTGCATTGAGAAAATGTTATCTATCACTGAAAAGCCTTTCCAGAATTGTTGAAAATCCTGATAGCAGGGACATAGGTCTGTAGTTCATTGGATCATAAGTATTGCGCTTTTTAAACAATGGTTTAATTTTTGCCATTTTGAATAATCGGGGAATGTGTCTGATTTTAGAGAGTAATAGCAAATATGAGAGAGTGGTTGCAACTGTACATGGAGCTCTGTGTTTGATAAAATCTGGAATGTTGTCCAGGCCTGCTGAGAATTTATACTCCATTTGTCTGATGATTTTAAAAAATTCAGTAATGTAATCTGAGTAAGTTTTTGAATTTCATTATGTTTCCTTGGGAATACATTCGTGTTTCTTGGTAAGTTGTCTGTTCTGTAATTTTTTATTCTATTTGAGGTGTTAGAATCTTTGTCACTAAAGCCTCTGATGAATGTAGCAACAGAGGAACTAAGATTATTTGCATCAATGATTATTTGATCTATATTATTATTGAATAATCAGGTTGGTGTATTTATGGTCGTTTGTAGATAGTATGATGTTAGTAGGTCTTTAAATAGATTTTCGTTCCTGGATTGTGCGAGGTAATCCATGTTGATGTCCCCGCAAAGAATAATTTTATACTGTCTGCTTTTTTTAAGTTTTGTTAGAATAACTTCGAGATTTTCTAATTCCCAATTGAGCTGCGATGTATGCATAAGACCCATGTTTTTATTGCAGTTAAGTCGGTGATGAATATTTCAAAGTCTTTTTCTTTTATGAGTGTGATTGGTGTAGAGTACAAAACTAATAGTATCTTTAATAAAAATGCATGTCCTATCATATGCATGATGTGGTTATTAATATTTCGACAGGAGCTGCTAGCTAGAGAGAAACCTGGTAGTTGTGTGATATCTAGTTGTTCTTTGGTCAGCCAGTGTTCTGTAAAGCACAATATTGAAATGTGGTTGTTTCTCCTCTAGTATTACTTCTATATCAGGGAGTTTGTTTTTCAGCGACTGTACATTTTGATGAAGAATGTGAAGATAGTTTTTATTTTTGTGTATTGCCTGCTTTCCTGATGTTTGCTGTTACAGGTACCATCCGTAAGTTATACTCACGGATGGGGTGGGGAGTAGGAAGTGTGGAAGTGGGTGAAGGAGTTGCAGAGGGTAAAAGAAGTGGAGTAGATAAACGAGGTGTGTAGGTCGGAGGAGGAACTGGAGAGGGTAAGAGGTGTGAAGGCATGTTAAGGATGTGGAGTGAGCAGGAGAGGTGTGGAGGTAGGAGAAGGAACTGGTGGGGATAAGAGAGGACTGGAGGCTTGTGAAAGATGTGGAGTGGGCAAAAGTGGTGTGGATGTAGAGGAGGAATAGTGGGTGGGAGATGGATGTGGGATGGCAGGGACAAGAGATCCCAATAAGTGTGAAATGAGCATGGCTCCTAGTTTTCGTTTATGTGGAGACCATACAGAGTAAAATGATTTCTTGTGAGGTTATCAAGATCAGTAAGTGCGATAGGTGTTCCTCTCAAGTGCTGTTTTATATGATGGTTAGCGATCTTAATTTTGTTGTTGATAGGGATGTCATTGTGCCAGGAAGGCAGAGTGGTCATGATTACATTTGTGTGTTTGTCAGTCTCTTGTATTTTTGTTAAATGTTCCTCTGTATCAAAGTGACTACCAGAGTTAATGTCATTCTGCACACCTACAATTACTACTGTGTCCTCTTGTGTAAAATATCTAGTATGAGTGTTAAAGTTATCAATTACATGTGCCATCGTGGCACTAGGCTTGAAAATACCTGTAATTGAGAACTTTGACGGGAGTTTCTCTTTCAATTATGGAATGACATAAAAAATGCTTTGGGCGAGTTTCGGTTTTCCATGTAGTGCATATGTTGTACTTTTCTATTGTAAATTTTCTATAGTTCTTCCCTTTGTGCGATGTAATCGCAAAGGGTCAGCTAGTATTTATTGATTTCGTGAGTGGATTAAACGGTTTACGATATCGTGGCCGTTAGAATTTTCTCTTTATATTGTGATGCGATGTAATACGTGCATATGAGTGGTGCTCCTTTATGACCAGCGTTTTACTGAACGGAATACGAGATGAAATTCAATATTGTCGTAAAATAAACACGTGCTTTAATCAAAATTCTTTCGACGATTTCCCGAAAAAACGTAATTGTATTCTGAAGCGAAACAGGCGATTGCCGTCTAATTCGTTATTAAAAATTCTACGTAAAATGACATCCAATTTGCTGTCTACATGAGTTCATTATTACGAAAATATTGAATTTTTACCGATGCTTTGATTCTCATAGAAATCCTAAAAACAAAGTTGTTGTATAAAATAAACATTATTAATCAAAACTAATAGAATTATCATATTGTATCGTATACATATTTTGTACAAATGTGTCAACAAGTTAAGCCGACATATTCCAAAATATTACGATTACTTTGCATAGTGTAAGTGCAATAATAATAATAATAATAATAATAATAATAATAATAATAATAATAATAATAATAATAATAATAATAATAATAGTAATAATAGTAATAATAGTAATAATAGTAATAATAATAATAATAATAATAATAATAATAATAATAATAATAATAATAATAATAATGTATTATTTGGCGTTATTGGGTCGGTAGTCCGACCTCGCCGGCCAGCTACCGGTGTCCCCTATGCCTGGACCTAGTTAAATTCCAATGCTTGGGGGTAAAAGTAACATGAAGTGAACATGACGTATTCTCTTCACCGTAAGTGGCAAGATCCGCCTGCTTAAGAACTGGAACAATTTTAAAGGAAAGTATAACTCTATTTGTGCCTTCGGGACCGGGAATCGAACCCGGGACCACAGCATGGGAAGCTGTAGTACGCTGTCCACGAGTCATCCCAGAGAATAATAATAATAATAATAATAATAATAATAATAATAATAATAATAATAATAATAATGATAATAATAATAATAATTAATAATAATAATAATAATCGGAATAATTGTAATAATCATGATAATCGTTCCGAGAGCGGTAGCTCAGTGCATCAACTGATGTCACTGCAGCGTCTCTGACCGGGTGGTCCTAGGTTCGAGTCCTAACGGCGGCAGGATTTTCGCCACTAGCTTTTCAGCTAAATCGAATTCACTTGCTGCCTGGAGGAGAATTCTAGCGGCCGGCTGCTCTAATCGGTAGTTTTCCGTGGTTTCTCCGATCAACACCAGGCGAATGCCGGAGCAGTAGCCTAACAAACGGGCCACGGACCGCGCGCGATCTGACCTTCCTCTTCCGTGTCCTATCCTCACACACACGCACACGCACTTACACTAACATGCACTACACTACCACATATTCCGGGAGACCGGCCGGGAGCTTGGAGCTTGTCCCGGCTGGGGTGGTGCCCCGCTAGTGGGAGAGCCCTTGTTAGGGGAAACCCCACTAGCCGACGGTAGGTCGGGGCTGGATTTCGCCATCCAGCGGGGGAAGATCACCGCCATCTCCCGAGAAAAACATGCAGTACACTAACGGGACTAATGACCAAAGCAGGTGACGCGCCCGGATACACGAAAAAATCAATCAATAATAATCATAATAGTAATAATGCCACTAGACTTTAACATGCTTGACAAATTAAAAGTTGGCTAAATATTTCAATGAACAATGGATAATGCGTTGCGAGTGGTCGTCCTTGCGGGAGAGTGGGCGAATGTGCGGAGGAGTAGAGGAGCGGGCGTGCGAGCCTGTGGGCGGAGGCAGGGTGGCTGGGAGTGAGCGATGGCGTCCGATGTCGGGAGCTGAGGGCAGCTCTGCTGGTTTCACACGCTGTTGCGCTCGGCGGCGCTTTGCCGGCGGCGGGGAATCCCCTCGGGCGCGCGCCCCGCAGGGCGCGGACCCTGGCGGTGAATTAGAGAACTAGAAAATAAATACTCGATTTTTTTCTATGTTCATATGCAACCGTCCAAGAAAAACGAAGTAAATTGGAAATAAATATTTTCTTTTTTATTGAAACCAGCTCAGAACTAAAAGTATTAAACATACCTGTACATAACTTTCGTTAGCACACTTTGTCACGTGTAGAGTTTCTTCTGTAAAACAAAATAGAAAAGACTCGAAAAAGAATGAGTCAAAAGATTGAAAGTTCTCTCGAAATTAAATACATACAATGCCGTTTGAAAACCGAACATTTGATGTGAAATTAAAATGCACATGGTATATATGTTCTGCATATTGCTTATACTTGTATGTTTTGTGGTGCGTTGCGCTCGGAAATGTTAACTTCCATTAATCTCTAAATCACAGTTAGAGAAATCCTTCAAATTCTTCAAGGTTTGAGAGGTCGATAAACGACGTCTTAGTTATGCGAATTTTATTGCTTCGTGCGAAAAAGCACCACGTTTGGGGCAATCGTTATCCACTCTCTCACAGGCCCGTGCTCTCGCTGGTCGCCCGCGTGCTGGTGGCCGATCACCGCGCCGATCCATCACCAGCGCTGCCGCGAGCTGCTCGCGCGTCGTTATCCCTCCATTTTTTCCTCCGCGGCCGCGACCGCGCTCGCGTCCAGGCCAATTATTCTCATTGCGGCCGTTCTTGCGAGTGATGGCCGGCCGAAGCCGCGCCCCTTGACAGATATAAGCGAATAAATTCTCCGACCGGCTTTTCTCCTCCTCTCCCCCCTCTCTCTCTCTCTCCTCGTTTTTCTCCCTTTCCTCTCTCTCTCTCTTTTTCTCCCTTCCCCTCTCTTTTTCTCCCTTCCCCTCTCTTTTTCTCCCTTCCCCTCTCTTTTTCTCCCTTCCGCTCTCTTTTTCTCCCTTCCCCTCTCTTTCTTTCTCTCTCTTTCTATATACCCTTGTCTGTCCGTCTGTCTGTCTGTCTGTCTGTCTGTCTCTCTCTCTCTCTCTCTCTCTCTCTCTCTCTCTCTCTCTCTCTCTCTCTCTAAGAGAGACTCACAGTCTTTTCGCCTCGTGGCCGATATGATAAATTTGTTGAAAATCTTTGTCAAGGGTGTTCTTGCATAAAAACCGAATTTTGTACAATACCATTCTGCCTCGCTTATTTCCATGTCATGTAATGATAAAAATACATAGAACAAATAACGTTCATTTTTTATCGTGACGTTAAAGAATGGAAGTTCCTCAAAATTAATATATTTTTTTGTTTTAAAGCGGTCATTATTTTTAAATGAAACTGACGCTTTCGTCTTAAAAATTAGGTGTGTAATCCACTTGTAAGCATTACAAAAGAATGTATTGTTACACTAAGCAAGCAAAAAAGTAACATCAACAGAAATATGTGAATGAAAGACGAATTAATCTTACATGAAAATAAAATTTAAAAATTCATATTATATGATTTTTTATTTTGTTTTCATGGGATTAAGTGGTTAATTCGTCTTTCACTCATATATTATTGAACAACATGTCCGAAACTACTATTATATGTGTATTTTTCTAAATGAATTGGACACTTGCTAAAATAACTATAAAAAAGCATCCCTGGTAATAATTACAAACATGTCTCTGGATTATAAAAAGATAAATATCAAAAAAACACATTCTTTCCGTATTCCGAAAATTGAAATTTGAGTTTTAACAACGAAGTATTTGAGGTCTAAATTACTCTTACACATTTTATTTGCGGTTTAGTACCCTGTAATCTTATTTCATTTATTTAGTATGAATGTGTAACAGAGAAATAATCTTTCACAATAAAATGTTACTGTCGAAGATAATTTTTATTTTAACCACTCAAATGAATTTCCACTATTTTTGCAGAAAACGCTGAGTTTATTTATTTAGTAGTTAACATCTTAGTTTGTGTACTCATTGAATATACGAAATGAATTGAAAAGAAATTTCCGTATTAGACTGTGAAAATGCATTCATTTTTCATTTCTCTTCATCCATTTTTCATGAGGACACATAAACTTGTTAAGAAAAATAATAGATTTTATCAATTTGTTTTCTTATGTTTCAACATTTTACTACCGATCAGATCATCTATTTTATTTTTTCATGCTAAACAGACAAAGCTAAGCTGGGCAAATACAAAAATATTTGATGTTTTGTGAATCTCAGAAGATATTCAGAATATACTATCATATATCTGAACTTATCACATAGATAAATTAAATGCTTTTTATAACATTATTTACCGGGAACAGTAGCACAGTGCATCAACTGATATCACTGCAGTACCTCTGACTAGGTTCGAGTCCCGACGACGACAGGATTTTAGCTTTTCAGCTATGTCAAATTTAGTCAATCTCTGGAGGAGAATTCTTAGGGTCGGCTGCTCTGATCGGTAGTTTTCCGTAGTTTGATCGGAATCAACACCGCGCGAATGTCGGAGCAGTACCTTAACACAATTACATGCACAACACTACCACAATGCCGGGAGCCCGGTCGGTAGCTTAGAACTTGTCCGGTCTGGGACGGTGCCCCGCTGGTGGGAGATACCTGGTTGTGGAAAACCCCGTTAGTCGACGGAAGGTCGGCGCCGGATCTCGTCATCCAGTGGGGGAAGATCACCGCCACCTCCCGATGAAAAAACACGCACTACACTTACGGGACTAATTATCTCTGTAGTTGACGCGCCCGAAATCACTAACAATCGATCAATAATTTTATTGCATGAGGATTTATAGAAGATGGCAAAAAATACGGGTAGGAGAATCTCACTTTTGGTTCTTCTCACAAACTTCGAGAAAGCAGCCGCCCGCATGGTGAGCGGCCAGCATAAGGATCTTCCTTCCTCTTATCTGCTTCCGACCCCTTTGCCCTGTCTTGGAGCTTTCCGGTCACATTGTGGTCACGGCCAGGTCTGTGCTCGGATTTGGCGGCATCAACAAAAACGGGATTTCTTTTTGGGTGAAGCCAATTTTGTCAACAGCAACTCATCATCTTAACGTTTGGTTTACAAGATAAGTTTCTATTTTAAAAAAATCAATTTTTTAAATCATATTTTACATGACGATAGGAATTCATCTGAAGATTATAAGTGTTTCGTGATGAACTCTTATAATTTATTGATTTTTCTTTGAAAAAAGAATCTAAAAAATCTTTCTTATATTTTTTCGATAACATTTCATTCATATTATGAAAATTACAATCTGCGTATTCGTGAAATACTTTCAGAAATTCTTCAAAACGTATTGCGAGTTTGGTCTGTTAATCTTGGTCGCTTCTTTGGCATTGATCTCCTAAAGTTGCCCTCTACCCCTGTCCATTATGCGCTGCTCAACAGAGTACACCTTTCTATTTTAGCTCTCCGAGGACCAGCTTTTTCCTCTAAGCGGTGCTTTCTCGCCGCTGTTAGCAGCTTTTTCGCGGTTTCCCTGCCTTTTTGTGCGGCGGGGGCGGCAAACAGCGGCGATGAAGGGTCAGGCTCAGAGAAGGTCAGCCTTCCGCTCCGCCGCGTTCTTCACCTCTATGGCGTCCCTTCCATTCTGACACCCCACCTCCTCCACCATCTGACGCGGCATTCTGTCGTTCTTATCGTCACCACGACACTCCCAATTTAATCCCGTATTATTTCCGAATCTTTTAATGTTAAAAAGAGTCATCATATTCACCGTAGTCATATTTACTTTCGCCATCCCCAACTCTTCCACCTTTTCATGCATCACCGTACACTTCACCACGATTCCTGTCACCGTGATTTAGAATACAAAATCTCTCATTCTTGTATACACCACTCACAGCACTATTCTCTGTATTACCTTCTACTACTGCCACCACAGTCAAATCTACAATCACATCACTACGAGACTAGTACCCTCACAACTAATGTACCTTTGACGTAAACTGGAGCAATTTCTTACATCGTTTTGAGGTCCATTACTACAATAACAATTAACTCACAAATACTTTACCCAACGTTTCTAGGGCCAATAAAATAACCACATTTATACGACGACCATCACAATCACCAACATCAACTAACTTCTGTAGGCATCTCCTATCATCTACCTCTTCCTATGGTCGCCACGCTCACTCCCATTCTGCGTTCACAAGCCTACTATCCTTTCAGCCACCCTCTTTCCGTCGCCGTTCATTCAAACCAGGGGCGATGGTGGAGCGGTGGTGGGCATGAGGGCGGGGTCGGGGACGGCGAGTGCCTCTTTGAAAGGAGGTCCGGCGCTTTCTGCGCGGGCGATACGTAAGCCTCGCCCTCTCTGCTATCGACCGACGCGGCGCGGCACGGCGCGGAGCGGAGGCCCCCTAGCGACCGGACCTGCCACGAGATTGGATCTCCGCTAGGGCGCCTTGGCCCTCCGCGCTCTTGAGACGTTGCTAGCCACGCCGCCCCTCCCCGTCCTGCCCCACTCACCCATCCCCGCCCCACCCACCCATTCCCCACTCTTCCCACCCATTCCCCACTCTTCCCATTCATTCTCCACCCCTCCCACCAATCCCCGCCCCTCCCCACCCCCGCTACGACTTGCCCTCCCCGCTCCTCCACTCCCGGCCGCGTCTTGCCCCGCCCCATTCCGTCCCACCCGCTCCACACCCGCCCCGCCCAACGCTCGAAACGCTCGCCTTGTGTTTTGCCCCTCGTCTCGTATTGTAGTGTGTTTACTCGTATTTATTTATTTATTTAGCCAAAAACAGTAAAAAAAAAAGTATGTGACGCATGGTGGAGAAAATCATCTGCACACGCCTTCTTGAGTTTCAGAATCCTTTCCCAATAATTTAACCATTAATAGTTGAAATATGAAAATAATAATAATAATAATAATAATAATAATAATAATAATAATAATAATAATAATAATAATAATAATAATAATAATAATAATAATAATAATAAATTGAACAAAGCGAAAGATTAACATTATTACGTGCGCGTGTACGCGTAAGAGTGTGAAGGCGTTTTCACATTTTCAGTTTTTACTTTTTACCTCTTACTGCTCGGAGTCCAAAAAGCCACCAGACATTGTAGAAAGATGATACTTTAATTTAAAATATTGATGGCTGTACGTTTATTCAGCAACTTGTGGGAATCTGTTGAACGTTAAGATTTAAGAATTATTTCAAAATCTTGAAATGTAGTTAGAACGAAATTCACAGCTTTTTCTAAAATCATTGATGTGAATGACAATGGTGTTCTATTCTTTACCCATCACGAGAACTATAAGTACATCCAAATACGATATATAATTAGGAAGTTGGTAATTTTATTGAACAGGAATTATTTTTATAAATGACTGGATTAAATTGGAATTAGTTGGAATTTATACAGAGGTAACAAAACCTCAGGAATTTATTAATACACAAAGGACACGTCTTTTACAATATTATATCGGTCCGAACATTAATATCGGCCCGAACATTAATTACAGTTACGCAAACTTTACTTAACATCTGAACATGAATTTATTCCCACAAGGCGTGGTTGCTGGACTGAAACATGAGATTGCGGATACAAATATTATAAGGGTATTGAGAATAAAATTGATTTTGACCGGATTGACCGTGAAATTTAATACCGTGAAATTTAATACCTCTGAAATTTAACTTTTGAGAACCCTTAATTACACGCTCTTTGGTATGCTAGACCGCTGTGCATGAGCAACGAACTCCCCGTGCACGCACTGTAATAGACTCTCCAAAAGTACGTATATCAGACGTTTTTTATTGAGTTCGGCTCTAAATGCAAAAACGAATATAGTCTTTAATTGAGGCAGGTAGGTATCACATTTAAATTTTATTGTGATTCATGAACAGAGCGCTTAACTCTAAATATTTTCATATCATATTGGAATGGACTATCTCTCTTCTCCTGCATGAAATATTAATTACTGGTGTAGTGCTGATTGATTGATTTTTTTCGGTTTTCTCGGGCTTGTCATCTGCTACGGTCATTGGTCGCGTAAGTGTAATTTTTATCACGGGAGATGGTGCTGAATAGTGAAATCCGGCGCTGACCTACACGAGGGCGTGCGGAGTTCTCCCAGCCAGGTATCTCCCACCAGTGGAATATCGCCTCAGTCAGAAAAAGCCCTAAGCTCCCATCAGGTCTCCCGATAATTGTGGTAGTGTTGAGCGTGTACGTGTAAATGTAAGAGTGTGTAAATAAGGGGTGAGGATAAGACAGGGCAATGGAAGAAAAGATCGCGCGCGGTCTGTGACACGTTTGTTAAGACACTTCCGGCATTCGCCTGTTCTTGATCGGAAAAAATCACGAAAACTACCAATCAGAGAGGCCGACCGCTAGAATTCTCCTTGAGACAGCGAACTTAGTTATCTGTTTTAATTCGACCTTAGTTATATGTAAGTACCAAAACTCCTGCCACTGTCGGGACGCGAAACCTATGATCTCCAATCAGTGGCACTGGAGACACATCAGTTGATGCCCTGAACCACTTAGGCCAGTGATGAAATGCTGTTCAGCAATGTTTATGCCGTGTGTAATATCTCATTTCTGTACAATTATCTTTCTAGCTATCTATTGAGCTTTTCGGAGAAAGAGATTAAACTCTACATTTTATCAGTTTTTGCTTCATTATTAAGTTTATATGTTACTACGCATGTAAATATTAAATTTCAGTATTAAAAAGACCAACTGATAGCAAGTGTTTTGAGAGTCGTGCTTGATACTTTTTTAATGTGAACTTCACTTTGGCAAAATTTTGACATGCAGAATCATTGCTGTCCAAATTAAACTACAGGTAAAACATCAAAATCTATGAAATTTCTGGAGCTGTAATTCTGATTGTCAGTCATCTAAAACCGCAACCTGTACGTCCTCTGTTTGTGACGATTTCAAATTAACGAGAGAACAAAAACGCATTTTCTAAGATACGCGAGCAATTGCAAGCAGGGAATTCTTGCCGGGACGAGCCCGCCTCCTCTCTACCGAGTACAAGTTGCTGGTGTTAATCACTCACCCAACTCGATCGGTTCATTAGCACGTCAAAGAAAAAGTGGAAGTATAACAATCCGGGTGGTCAACGCAGGTGATGGATGGACCGCCTCAACGCCCCGATCTAAAGCATGGAATGCATCCATGTTTGCTCCTTGCCTTTTGTGGTGTCGTAACGGCCTCGAGACAGTCTCCATTCCGAGGAGTCTGAACATAATGCTACTCCGGCATAGAAAATCGTAGAAGATAATTGGAACATTTAGGGGGCTAACGTAAAATAATATTTATTACAGTTGTAAACAATTTAGCGAATTTCGTCGACACACTACACAATATCCAGTAACATTGGTAATGGCAAAATACGTGAATTCATTACAAATATGAAATTTACATCATTTTCTTCCTATTTATTATATTTGAACTGTATATTTTGTTAAAGGCTGAATTAAAATTTAATAAAAGCATTGAAAACAAGTGTGAAGATATTTTTTCGGTCCTTCATTACGTTCAATCAATATGAAGGTTTACAAATTTTTACAAACACACACATACACACACTCGTATTCGGTCACTTTTGAAATACATTCTTGTAACTGGTTTTATATACTTGGCATTATTTGTTAAATAATTTTCAAGATATTCACATGAAGTAGTAAATAAAATATCTGCTACATAAGTCTACCGGGTTTCTTCGACAAGAAGAGCCAGGGAATCTAATTCAAATACTTTTGAGTGATAGCGAATCCTCGATCTTCGGCAGTGACGGAGGTGTCCTCGTGTTGAGAAAAGCATAGCTCGCGCCTCTCGGCCTTTTGGCAATATCGTTAAAACTTCATACATGTGTTGTGGGACAGTGCTGCCCGGGCTAAAGTATATTTATAACTGAAGGAATCTGAACATTAACTCGGCGTTTGTGAATCTACAAGAATAATCACGTTGGACTGAATACAATATACAATATTTAGTTTCAAACGAGAAATATTACTTTGGAGTATCATAGAGTTGGTGGTGATGGGAAGGAAAAGTTTAGAGTTCTCAGTAAACTATAGATCAGTGGCGAGATGCTCATTCACGTGGAGGGGAAATTTCATCGCACCATTCTTGCTTCACTGAGGGCATCTACCTTAGTAGCGCTGCCCTGCGGGACGAACCCATTCTACTCCCTGGATTTAGAGCGTGGCGCAACCTGAACGGCCACCGCCATTTAATGTCCTCTCACACAAGATCTCCGCCAAGCAGCATTTAGGAGTAAAGGACAAATAATTACAATTGGAGGCATTTGTGATAAGCCAAGAACCCTGCGATTAGTTTAAATGATAAAATCAGCATCCAGCGTTGGAATGTGGCATCGTTTCAGACTCGGAAGTCAAAGAATACGCCTTGTTGTGACACTTGATTAACAAAATTTAATATTCCATGATTGATGTCAAAACGCTGTGCAAATGGACACGGCCCCGAACACATTATGTGCAGTAGGTGCAAAATCAATCTAATAATTGATTGCAATCAATACAACTTACAGTAATCGTGATTCTGTATAGAATTACACGTCCACTTGCAACAAGTAAGGATTAATTTGTTGTAAGTCGAACCCATGGCTAAGATTGGCAGTGATATTAATAATTCAATATTATAAAAATTCCACAAATAGCTAGCCCACAGCGGAGTTGGACAAAAAAAATCACACATTATAGAGATTTTCGGGTATATTATCATTGGTTTTTGGTGGATAGGTGTCCCTAACTCACAATACCGCACAGTTCAACTGGATTTAAATGGCAGAATCCACGGCGCGAAGGCATGCGCTATACTCTACACGTATACCTAGGGACTCTAGAACGCATTACCCTTGAGTACGCTCATGCCTACGGCGCGGCACGGGACGGCGGCACAGCAGCAGCTGCTGCTCGGCCCAGCGTCATTGAATCAAACGGCCTGCAAACAATTAGCCCGGAGGTCGCAGGCAGGCAGGCAGCGCCGCAACGCAGCACGGCGGACTGGAGCAGCGCGCGCGCGGAGGGTTGCGTTCGGCACAGGGGTTGGGGGTGGGGGAACAGCGCGCATGCGGGTGGGAACAGCGAGAGGTCAGAGGGCGCCCGCAGGGTTACGCGGGAGCGACGGGGATTTGGAGACCCGGCGACCGGCGAGGAGAGCGGTGCGAGGGCAAGAGGTCAAACAGAAAGAACCGAAATTTCAGGAATCAGCGTGGAAATTAAAAATGTAAGGCGTAATTAGAACCGTGCTTTTAATGTGATTTTGTTTTTCCTGCAGCATTTCATTTTGTTTCCGTCCTATTATTACTGAACAGGTGCGTTCATTTCGTCTTTGTCCCACGAATTCAATATTATATCCGGTTGCTTTCTCTTATTTTCATTCCCGTGTAATTTAATTTTTTTCATTCCGTTGTAATTATTGTTTGAGCTTAGCCACGACATGATTGTTTAATCAAACGATCTTACTGAAAGAGATTCTTGTAGTGCATAAACAAAAGAAGGCATAATTTATAAGTGATCACAATTTCAGTGCAAAAGAAGTAAATATTAAGACATGATTACAAGATTTCAAGCTTATTGAAAAGGAAGAAAGCGATGGGTTTTATCTTTTGCAACAAGTTGTAGAATTGCTTTGATTAGTTCTGTGAACATTGCAATAATATGCGTTTATTAGTAGGCGTACAAATGTATTTCAGATTGTGAAAATTCGAGTGATTATTGAAACATGGAGCAATAATTAACACTGACAAAATGTATGCAAAATCGAAAACCATTCTAAGCTTTAAATTCAATGACATTATTATGTGCAAATATTATTACATTCAGTTGACAGTAAATAATCAAATATACATTCAAAATATGGAGCATTGGTTCTTACCAGAAGAATTGATTAGAAGCATTTAATTTTTCTTCAAAAATGCAATACTTTTATTCTTGTTTTTGTAAAATTCTGTGTGTACAATACAGTAAACTTAGTATACAGATCTACGAGTACATCAATATAATGTCAGACTCTTGAAAACTTCACCGCAAGCGCTTTGAAATATCGTGAAAACTTAGTAAGTGTGTTGCGGGACATTGCAGTCAGGGGCTAAAATGTGTGTAAAACTGAAATGGGCTGAAAATTAACTCTTCAAGATGCAAGTATAATGTTGGACTGAATACAATGAATATATATGGTTTCGAATGGGAAATATTATTGCGGAAAACCATGTATTTTGGTGCGACTTGGGAGGAAAAGTTTGAGTTCTCAGTAAACAATCGAGAACTGTTGCTTCATGGAGGATCCGCGACCCACAATTCTTATAAATAAGGAACAGAGACAGAAACATCAAAAAGTTACTCCAATACAAGGAGTTTGAAATCTGTAAGGATGTTAAATGAGATGAAAATTGTGATAATATGAAGATAATGTGAGGGTGGCTGAGGAGCCTTGTTAGATAACCAAAGTAGTGGAGCCGGATCACATTATGATGAAGGTGAAGTATGAAGTATCGATGGGGTCGTGAGGTAATAATAGGACAGGAGACCATAGCTAGTTTCAAGCTACAGGGAGAAGCAGTACATGGGTAGAAAATGTAACTGCAAGGACAGTATCGAAACGTCGAAACGGTTCGTGTCAGTGAGAGAAGTAGGGTCCTACGGAGATGATTCTTGCATAACTGGGGGCGGAGAAGATCCCAAAGGAATAGATGTTGACGAGTCTGAACAAGACTGTGAAGCCAAACAGATTGAAAGTGGAGACAGAAAGAGAATGGGCACCCTCATCCCAACAAGATGCAGAGGATCCTACGACATCGGTAGTACTGCAGGAGTCGAAAGTGGGGAGGAGCACGGTGGAACATGTTCGAGCAACGGGGCAACGGATACTGTCGGAACTGTTGCAGATTACGCCGGGCAGGGGGAGCGACGTAGACAACGGAGACGACGGTACGACATGGGACACGCGACGACAGGGCTGATGGGAGCGGCAGGGGCGGTCCGTTGCCTCATTAGCCAGCTTAGCTCCCCCGGCTCGTTACGCGCGATGGCCGACAGATAGCGTGCGAGACAATGCGCCGCGATGAACCTGGGGGAATCCCCGAACAATAGAGGTGCGCGGGGCGCGGTTGCGGGGCGGGGGCAGGGGGATGGGCGAGGAGTATCAGGATGCAGGTGTTGCTACTGCTGGATACGCGCGGAGGGCGAAGTTCATGGCGCACGTGTGTGGGCTTTTCGAGGAAATGTAATTCTAATCTAATCTCTGCCATTACTCAATTAGTAAGGAACATGCTTTAAACAATATTCCTTATTTATGTAGCACGTAGTTTTGGAACATTTGATTCACAGATATTTAGAATATTGGAAAGGTTTCGAGAATTCGATCCTGGCGTTTCTTTTTTACATACAGAAACTTCGAATGAAACGTAGTCGTCACCCTGTTTATTTTTCTTTTTGCATAATAATAATAATAATAATAATAATAATAATAATAATAATAATAATAATAATAATAATAATGATAATAATAATAACTCATTTCTTAATGTGACAGGGGGTTGATATTACAAAATCATGGTTATACATATACTTTATAATATGGTTATACATTTACTTTAAACTGTGTAATTGATCTAGAAGATTTTTTTTAGCAACAAGTCTCAAAAGAGGACATTATAATCATATGTAATATTGCTGACCTCATCTAAAGTGCCTGAAGACAAGTGTACTTGTAACATTCTCTGTTCTTCGCAACTTGTTATGTAAGTAGCAATTGTTACGATGATGTAGTTAGTTAGTTAATGCCTTATTTTACGTGGCGAGACTCGGGCCATCAGGCCCGCTCTTCCGTCTAACAACGCAAATTGTGCTACGCTCCTTTCACCACCTAGCGGAGAAAGGAGGTATTATCTTGGGCGACGAAACAGGCGGAACTCAATTTTGCTCAGAGGCTTAATTTAGGCTTGAGGATCTTTTACATGCAGTAAATCTACTACATAGGACAGCCGGCTTAACTTCCCCTCCGAAGGAAGGTGTACGAAGGATTTTTTCGCCCTTAAAAATCCACGTCTTCGATCGGGTTTCGATACGCTAACCGTTATACCACCGAATCCGCACCAAGAGTAAGAGTTTGTTATCGAGCTAGTTTTCAATAACTGTTGAAAAGCAACAAATGGAAGCCAAGGCCGATTCTAAATAGCCGGAATAGCTCTTAGAATTTGGAAAGTGGTTACATGTTCATTTTTTGAATAGCTAAATAAAAAAGCTGATTCTTTACCACATGCGTAACTACAGCGTAATTTCATTGATAACATGTAGGAAAAATAAAAACGCAATTTAAAAGTATCACAAGTTCCAAAATGTAGCATTTCGGCTTTCCAAAACTCGTTTTCATTCCTCCGCGTGTTGGTGCGGTTATGATTCGGAGAGATTTCGGGTTATTGGATTGAATGGAACCCCGAACAAAGCCGTGTCTGGGAAATGAACTAATTACTATGTACTAGCGCGCGTAATGAGGAATGGCGCGGCGTGTTCGGCTGGCAACACGATGGCCGCCAGAGATCGCGTCCGCGCCGCGCCGCGCCGCGCTGGGCGAATGTGGAAAAGCGGGCCCCGTGGCGGGATGGCGGCGGAGCGAGCGGCAGTTAGCTCATGTGTGAATGAACTGTGCGCCCCAGTTAGTGATGGGAGACGTCATCTAATTTTGGCCCTTGACCAATCAGTCGTCAGCGCAATACCAAACTCAATAAATTAGCCGAGTCGCATTAGTCAAATTACTCGACCCTATCGAGCACTGTGCTGCGATCCCAGAGGGCGCGTGCATGTTTCCGCTTGTCGAACGATTCGGACTGGTTTGATGTGGAACCGAAATATATTATCTTTGTGATTCGAATCTCTGGATAGTTGAGGGACCACGAAACTACGAGTATCTTCACGGTTCCGTGGTCCCTTGATTTGTGGCAATTGATTATTGCAGAACATTCGGTCTTCGGCATCAAAAATTCTCATTTATACTACAAAAATTGCTTTGAAAATCGCATATATCTGTTTTGGAAACATTTTCTTAATGTTTTATGTATTCTGATTAATATTGTAATTTCTAATGCAAGCAGGCAAAAATGAGGCACACCGTAAAGTAAAACTGAAGAAAATAAACAATTTTGAAAGTTGTAATTTTTCTTGTAAATTTCTTAATATCTTTTGCGTTTTTGTTGGATTCTAACAAGAATTTCACAATTTAATAGAATAAAATTGTTTTCACAAACTACTCTTCAAAAGTTAACTTCATTATTTTGTGATATTTTTCCTTAATTGACCCAGTACGTTACTAACTCCATCCTAAATAATTTCATTGTATTAAGATAAAGGGAATTGTGTCACTTAGGAAGTTATTTGTAGTTAAATGTACTATCTACTTGAACAACTCCTTTTAAAATGTAGGGAATTAGTTATTTTTTTTTTTATTATCTGTTTTTCGATAATCAGGCGAAATTTTATTTCCACTTTTTTCAAACTTTTTTTTTCATGGCTTCTTACCCGAATACCGTCAAAATCTGCATGTCCATGCACTCGCGTTATTTACAAAAGTTACAATGCAATACATTTGACAATAATTTGAGTAGAAACGAGATTCTCTCAACGATATTTTCATTCGTACCCACGTCAGAGATTGTTCGTCGAGAGCAATGGCACAGTCGTTTGATATAGCTGTCGGTAACGTTATCAGTTCATTCTGCGGAAGTCAAAGAGGCAACGGTCAAAGGTCACCACAGCCGCGCTGGTGGCGCTGGCGACAGTAAATCTGCTCCGCCTATTTTGCCCAGTGTCCAGTTTCATCCGTCCAGTTGTTTATGCGGTTGTTTGCTGATGGGACGGTCACGGTAGACCACACACGTCGCCACAAACAGTTCAAGAGCATTTTCATTTCGGAAAACAGAAATTTATGCGGAAACACACAATTAATTTGACAATGGAAAATTCACTGTGATATATTTTTAAATTTTTAAGTGGGTTGCGGATACACACAACATATCGCAATGTTGATATTTTATTTGCAATATGCGCAATTATCTATTTGTTTTTGCATAGTTTATTCACAAATTGTTCGTCGAAAGTATTTTTATTAATTTCGAAAAAATATGGCTTTATAATAACTCTATACTAGAGGTGTAAATAGAATTTGTGGAAATATCTATAAAATAAGTAGAAAGTTATAATAGAAAATATACAAAACCTTTAAATAATAAACGGTTCATCAAATTTCTCATGATCATAAATTTTATATGAAAATGTTTATTCCACGAAGTTTATTAATATTTTAGAAATACCACTGTAACGTGTTGGAAACATAACGACCTCACCAAAATGTGTAGTTTATATTATAATAAATTGCATACAACGTGAACCAAAAATGAATATGCAAAATTTAATTAGTTTTCGCAATGAAATGCAGGTGTAACAAAATAAATATTCGCTATATTCATTAATTTTCACGTGAATGCTTACAAATATTTTTGTTTGAATACAATTTTATCTTATTGATATTATTTTATTACGTTTTGGGTTAATTTGGACCACTTCACCCAGCTCTTTCTGTAATAATAAAATACAGAACACAATATAAAATTCCATGAGAGGCACGCTGTACTAGCTACTCGTAATTGGTGGGATGGAACTTTATATACAGCTGTGATCAATGGAGTTAGTGTGTGCATGCTTCGGTTCTTGGAATGTAATATTTGATGTATAAACAAGCGAAGATGGCACAAGGCATCAGCTGATGTCCATGCAGTGTCTCTGACCGGGAGACCCTACGGTTCTTCTCCCCACTGAGGCAGGATTTTCAACACTGGCTTGTCAGCTATTCGAATTCAGTCGCTGTCTGGAGGAGAATTCTAGAGGCCGGCTGCTCTGATCGGTAGTTTTCGTGGTTTCCCCGATCAACACCAGGCAAATGCTGGAGTAATACCCAAACAAATTGATCTCAGACAGCACACGATCTTTCCTCCTTCATTGTCGCTTCTTCCCTCTAATTTACACTCACACATACACTCACACATACACTCACACATACTCACACATACACACATACATACACACATACACTCACAACATACACTCACAACATACACTCACAATATACACTCACAACATACACTCACAACATACACTCACAATATACACTACACTCACACATACACTCACACATACACTCACACATACTCACACATACACTACACACACATACACTCACAACATACACTCACAACATACACTCACAATATACACTCACAACATACACTCACAACATACACTCACAATATACACTCACAACATACACTCACAACATACACTCACAACATACACTCACAACATACACTCACAACATACACTCACAACATACACTCACAACATACACTCACAACATACACTCACAACATACACTCACAACATACGTGCACTATACTCCCATACATTCCGGGAGACCAGTTGGGGGCTCTCCCCGCTGGGGCGGTGCCCCCCCCCAGTGGGAGATACCTCGTTGAGAAAAGTCCTCGCTAGCCGACGTAGGTCTCACCATCCAGACAGGGGAGATCCCCGCCACTCTCGTGATGAAAACATGGAATAAGCTTACGGGACTAATGACCTTAGTAATGGACACGCCCGAAATTAACAGTTAATCAGATTGATACGTAAAAAGAAATGTTCAATATTCGTAATATTCTTAGTTGTCACTGAATGTCGTCAATGAGTAGGTGTGTATCGTCGTAGTTGATTTTTTTTTGTTTCTGATAAGTGTTTTTCGCTGCGAAGTTTATAGTAGGCTTACCTTATAGCTCTGTTTTATACCATAATACAAGTTGAAAGTAACACATTTCATTACTTGTTATTGAAAGGATGTCGTTACGCCGGGAAATGTATTTAAAATTTTTGATAATTTACCTAAAAGTTATTATTATTATTATTATTATTATTATTATTATTATTATTATTATTATTATTATTATTATTATTATTATTATTATTATTATTAAAATAAGAAAACACTAAACAATGTGTTAAGTTTATTTATTGAAAAGGTTCTTATTTATCTACTACACTCTTTGAATTTCCAAATCTTCTAAGCAGTTTTCTGGACAGAAAATACGTTTGTTTTTATGAAGTTCTGACCTGGAGAACATTTAAATGCAATTAATCGTCTCTCGTTCATATTACTCTAGAATGCTATTGCAAAACACATTGGGAGCTTAAAACATAATGGAAGAGAAATCGACACGCATCACATTTTTGCAATAATTTCTTAACTGACTGATCATGGATATAATTTCTTTCTTGACTTCATAATTTTTCATACACAATCATTTAGTTCTGAGTTACACGAAAAAATTGTTTTTCCGAGCGTTTCAAAGTGGGCACATTCTGCACAGCCGTAGTAGATAAGTTAATTTAATCCTAAATATTAATACAAATACTTCATGAAGCAATTCGAAAACCACCGTGCGAAAATGATGGTGATTTCTACTCCTAAATCACTAGTTGTAATCCAGGGTAATGTGACGAGTAGAGGAAAGTGCCACGAAAACTCGTAAGTGATTCTTCTGTAAACGCGACAGTCACCGCTGCGGCAGAGTGCACGAGCATCATCGGAGTGATGCGTGCTTCGGCCGCGTGTGCGCGGGAGCGCTTTTGCATGCACTTCGTCGCTGCGATTCACGATTCTTTGTGGCGCGGTTCTTTGCGGGAATTTTTCCTTTTGCGTTCGCAGACTTCGCCCCTAAAAGCATTCGGGGCGCATGCACTCCGCATATTTAGCACACGGGATTTCGCCGTCGCGTAACGACCGCGTGGTAGAATGTGTTGGGAAGAGTCTTCAAAATGGCTGCTGACGACGAAAGGGTTATGAAATGTTATGATCCCCCCCTCTCTTCATGGTTATGAGGACATTGCGAAGCGAATTTGGAATTAAACAGAGTCACTCAGTAACTAAGGAACTATTTATTTTGAAAGTAAACAAAAGGTTTTCGAAAAGCATCCATCACCATTTGCTAGGAACTTGTAGACTGACCAATGTGGATGCGTATAATATTATAAGTCAAAATGTTTTAAGACAAAGGAAACAATAAAGTACGTCACTTTATTTGTGAGAAGTTGTGCTTTCCTTTGTGGTAGATTCACCTGATTTGATCCCAACCAAATACGAAACGAATACGATTTGAAAACATTAGTTGGTACTGCGTGAACAAGTTAACAGTAGACTAAATTGTTGAACGAAACGGCAAAAATAATGTTCCCATTTTAAAATATAAAAATAATAGTCATTTGATTTTAATAATATGTTTTGGGTTCTACAGTTGGTCTCATTTCAATACTTCATTTAAAATATTGACATAAATGTGTGACTTAATACAGTAGCACACTTATTATAGGATTTGAGCCTTCGTTGGATGCTAAACCTCATTACCTTTTTAAACAAAATTTTATATTCATGAATATGTAATATATCCATATTATATTTTCAAGTGAACGGTTAATTTTCTCAAAAAGTTTGACTACAATACACTACAATTTGAATACAAATTTTGACTGTTCAATAATATTTCAATATTATTAGGGGTTTGATACACGAAATATTTCACTCATAGTTTGGTCTCACAATAAAACCCTTCAGAGCAACTAGCCGGATCGCTTACACGGTTCTCTTTACAAAAGTTTGAAGATTCTCGGTCGGGAAAACGGGGTGAGAGGTGGTTGAGTCGTAGCCCGAGGGGAGGAGTCGGGGAGTGGGAGGGGCAGGCCTTTTAGCTGAATAAGGAGGGGCGAGGGAGGGGGAGTGGCCGCGGAGGTCGTTGCGAGCGCGGGTGGCGTGGCGCGCGCCGCCTCTCGTCGCTTGTAGCTTCCGTGATCCGTCACGCGCCGCGCTGCCCGCCCCCGCCGCAGCTGCTTCGCCGCGTTGCTAATGCGCCTCTGCCTCCGCATCGCGCGGCCATGCCTTCCTTCCTGGCCGCCGCTTTTCTTGCGACCCCTTCGCAATACGGACCTTTCCAACCCGAGCCGCGATGATATTTTTAGGTGACGCCGTAAATTCCACCGTAAACGTGGCCTGTTGCAAGGCAAAACGACTGCAGTTTTGGTATTCTATGGTGATGTCTTTCTTTGTTATTTACGTCCTATCTCTAGGGTCTGTCGTACCAAATAATGATGATCGTTTCTTCTTAACATATACTAAGTTTTGAATCATGAACCCGCTGACTAAAATTAATTTTTAGCATCTACATCTTATTGAATTTCGTTGTTCATTCAAGAACATGTAGTAAATGAGTGGGGAAGGAATTCTGAAGCTCAATAAAACGTACGCAGATTGTACCGTCAGGTACAGCTTTTACTATTTTCTTATACGAAAATAAATGAAATCATTATCCTAATTTCTTTATGCTTTTCCAACCAATGTAGTCCTAGGTCTGTCCGACTCATTGTTGATACGAAAGATAAAATAATGACATTCTTCTTTTACTGAAAATTGGAGAAATAACATCGGGAAAAAGTCATTTTTTTTGTTTAGGACATTATAAACAATTAAAAAGTTATAACTGATGTACATAATCGTTGTGTTTTTAAGTATTTTCGTCGCAGGAATGATGACAGAAAGTGTATATTAATTCAAAGAAAATATAGAACATAATTAAATCGCAATACTACATTTGTATTTTAATTTTTTTTTTCAAAAGTTAAAAGTAAATACGAATTTTTTTGAAAGCAGAACATAGAAGTTTCTACGAATTTGGAGCAAAATTTATTTGAATTTCCCCAATTAATTTTATTTACACTTGTTTTATAGCAAATCACTGTCGTTCCGGAAGTCAGAAACTCCCAGGAAGCGGTACTGAAATTCTCCGTTTCAAACCGCAAAGTTTGCTTCTCGTGCACTACGGGAGGAGGAAGTCTGCGCAGCAAGTGTCTAAATGGGTGATGTGATATCTTCATGCTCGCATTCTGCCCTCGTGACAATGCACATCGTCAGAAAATCTCTTGTCGTTACCGGGAACGTGCGTCGCGAAAAAGCGCCCGGTCGCATTTACGAGCTGATAACCCGCCAGGCTATTTCCGCAACGGCTTTGCTTTGTTCGCAACGGAGGCACCCTCCGCGCCACGGCAGCATTATTCGTGACCTGGATTCAATCCCCTGCCCGCCCGCTCACCGGTCGCAATGGAAAAGGATTCCAGCATTGCGATACGATAGTTTCGTGTACGTAACAAGGGCTCCCCGTGAGCCCAAAGCTCAGGCGCTTGCTTTCTAAGCGCATAGTCTCACGGATCGATTCTCGGTGAGGGCTCATGATTTTTTCTGTAGACTCAGCGTGCTGGCGACTGGAAGTAGCGTGAATTTGATGCAGAAAGGTTTAGTTGAGAACGCAAAGGTTATGTGTCGATTAGGTCTAAATATTACCTTACAATAATCCGACAAAAAAAAATATTAATGGGTAACACCGATGTTCCCGATATATGGATATATAATGTTTAACATTGTTTTGAAAGTTACGTAAAGTAAATCAAGAGAGTAAAGATTCTTCCTGGATAAAATCAGGAGATACAATATTAATATATTATAATAAAAGTTTTAAACGTATGTCTACTGCTCCTGTGTATGTGCCTCTTTTGAAATCGACGTTCTACGTTTTCTAATTGTTTTGTTATCCTAATAAAGTTTTCTTATAATTTATTATTGTAATTATTAGAAAAATAATTATAAAACGTAATAGTCGTAATTTCTTCGAGGCAATTTTGCAATTATCATATTTTATACAATTCGTATTATAATTTCCCATACTACCATACGCAATTTGTCCGATGCGTATTTGACTCGGACATTTTTTATTATTGAAAACCCGAAGGAACACTATAGTATTAAGGATTTTTGTCGTGCCCTTGTACCATAATTGCTTATCAATAGAAAGCAAAAGGAATTTGAGATGTTTTGTTTCAGACTGGAGTTTGCCTAAGAACGCAAACTTGATTTTAAGATATTTTAAATACAAATTCTCATCAAAAGGTTCCAAACCGGATACCATATCCTGTCACTAATTAGGAATAGCGCTCTCTGAGAGACATCCCACGTACCGTTCTGCATCTAGAATGCCGACAGAAACGTCCGTACAAATGCACCAAGTGATTGGGCCGTATGCTGGAGTGAAGAAGGTAAGAGAAAAATTGTGTGCCCGGGGTCGTTGATCTATTTGCGATGTGACGCATCTTTCTTATGATTCGTGAATAATCTCGTAGATACCAGTAAACATTATTGACCGTTGTCTAATGTCTCTTGCACTTCTTTAGAGTGAATAAAGACAACTCGTAATGTATCCAGATACACGATCTATTCTACCCAGAGTTAATGAAACGAAGATAAGAATACTTCGTGTGCACGTCAATTCGATATTAAGATCTCTATGATTTGTATGTTCAAATGGCTGTTCATCACATTGACATTAGTGACGCATTATTTTCAGTACCGTATAAGGTATAACTGTTTGAAAATAGAATCAACACACTCATTTCAAATGAAGATGAAAACATTTTATTCTTTTCAACTTAGCTACATTTAAATTTCGTGTTATTCGTCAGAACGTTTATTTAAAATGGAAACAATATTGTTCTGCGCCTTCTAGTCTGTATCTAAAATGCGTTTTCAGTTCCAATTCATACTTACTTTTTCGTTTTGCTAAGAAAGATAAACGGTAAACAACACTTTCTAACACATCGTACCTTAAAGATTTTCATCAGGTCGAAAACGTGGTAAGAAAAACATCCTTCCGTAAATGCTGTCTTAGCCATAATCATATTTAAATAGTTTATCATATTTGTTGAAAAAGGTTCCACTCGACAAGATGCAGTTCACAATCTTTAGCAATTCGTACGTTGTCTCTGTTCCCGCTCGAATGTGAAATCTCCTCCGATTACCTCTCGCGGGTTTCATGGACTCCTGAAACGGCCTCCGTGGCTCATTTCCATCTTGGCAAAGCCTGCTGATACGCAACGATCAACTCTAATCGTGCAGAACGGCGGATGCGAGTGTTCTCGCCTCAGCGATATTGCGCGTCGTATTAGCGTCGGCGCCTCCAGTGGCGCTGCGGTGCGGCGCCGCCTCCTGCGATCTCATCCCCGGCGGTGGCAGGGGAAGGGGAGGGGGCGTGGCGCTGGAGGTTGCGTACGTCGCGGGCGCGCAGGGTGTGTGTGTGTGTGGAGGGGATGGCAGAAGTAGAGGCGATGCCGGCGACAGCGGCGGTGGATGAAACACGGAGGTAGCGGGTGGCGGTTCGCGTGGGGCAGCTGGTGCGGTGACGTTGGCGTAGAGGGCTCAAAGACGCAGGCAGGCGGAATATGGAGGCGGTGGAAATAGTGCGATGGCGATGGCGAAAAGGAGCGGTGACAGTGTGAGAGGAGAACGCGGCGATGAAACTGGGGGTGGATAAGAGAGTAGGGGGGTACGTGAAGTTGAAGGCAAATGCTAAAGCAGTAGAGGGAATGCGAATGGTGGCGGGAAGGAAACGGAGAAGGCGGCGAGGGTGGAAGGATAGAGGAGATGGAGGCGATGTAAGCAAAGGGATAAAGCAAGAGCAAAGGCGCAAGTGCAAAGAAGTGAATGCAAAGTCGAGGGAGGATTTCATCAAGGGCGGGTGGGGGTGCCACGGAAGATGAAAGAGCCGATGTGGGGGAAGGTTCAGTGGAGGCGGTGCAGGAGGCGCTAGCGGCGTCAGTTGCAAGGCGGTGGGCGTTATCTGTGTGCGTCTATGTGTGTGTGTGGTTTGATGGCACAGAAGCCGCAGGAAATGTTTGGAATTATCTGCATGTGAAATAGACAAGGAGGAGCCGGCGAAGGTGGAGGGAGGGAAAGAGAGACAGAACTGGGTTATCCAAGTCGCTGCAACGAACGAAGAGGGGGGAAAATAATCTCTGTAGCACACGTGGAGATATTTTTGAAAAAGAAATGAAAAAAGACGCTTGACTGTGAGAAGTATTTTGAAACACGTAATGTAGATATCAAACACACGTTTTCGTCAGAGATGAGTATAAATCAGAGAAAAAAGGCGTAATAAAAACATGAGTGAATTAAGACATGACGGAAGAGAACTGCTTTGGAATATAAAATGACAACCGAAACATTTGTGGAAGAAAATTATGGAAGTGCAGATGGAAGTAAAACTGGGAAGATCAATAATAAAAGACAAAAAAAAACAGTTATTGTAAAAGCTAAATCAAGCCAAGAAGTGAAGCATTAAAGACCAAAGGGTTATAATAAAGCAACGAGATACAGTACCACAAGCGATGCGAGTAGCTAAAGCTTTGACCGCACCAATGTGAATGCTGAACGATCGTGGAAGCGCAGACATACTTGTCGTCAGAGCGCTTGCACCCTCATCCCACGCAGTCGCGCCAACCCTCGGAATCTAATAAGCTGACTGCACCGCGCTCGCGGCACACGGAAATTCCTGAACGCACCCGCTAGCAGCCTGGCGCCGCGACTCTCCCTCCCCCTCACCCCCATCCCTCCTGCCACCGCCGCTTCGCCCGCGTTTCGACCTCCATCCGCCCCCCCCCCGGTTCGTCCCCGCGTCGCCCCGGCCCCAGCGCACACACGTCGCCCGCACATCGCATTAAGAGCGCCCGCCTCGCCTCGGAGGGATGTGGCGTCCCGCAGGGATGAGAAGCTGACAAATACCTCCACATCCGCGAGCAGCGCGGGGACGCGATTAGCATGTGAGCCGTGAAGTTCAGCAGGCCATGACTGGCGGGACGATCTCGTGAACCCCACTCAGATGTTCGAGCTGGTGGTTTCGAGTCGAGATTGAGTAAATGGAAGTGTTTAGTGTAACCGTTTGGTAACTGGTGAGATGAGTTTCGTCTATCTTCTGGCACGGATGTTACCCTGTACTTCGGATGCGGAGAAGTTTTTCAGCGGCTTGAATTTTTCTTCAGAAACGCACGCAAACCTGGATTCTACCGAGCATAGTTGTACTGCAATAAAAAAATTGAGTGAACATTTTTGTTTCTGTGGTGAATTCGAAAGAACATGACCTTCTTAACAGTTTTCCTGAAAATTTGTTTTCACATCGAACTGAGCTTTCGAATATACGATGTTCATACTCTAATTTTTACTAATGCCATAGAATTTGGGTTCAGCCCATATTAATATTTCACTTGTTTCACAGCAGGAGTTATATATGAAATGCATTTAAAAATATTAAGTAAGCTATATTTTTGTGTAGAAATAAACTAAGCAAAATGAAATGTTTAGATTGTAGCAAATACAGAAATAAAGGTATTTTTCCTTTCTTTTTACAAACGCAATGTGTAAGACGTAAAGTGGTTTTTATTAGTTTTTGGTGATGTAGTGTTATTAGTCAAATATTTCTGAAAAACATTCAACTAAGTCACAAAATGTGTTGTCTTCATGTTTGCAATATTTTTATTGCTGATTACTTGCATATTATAATGTTTTTCTATGTCGTGATTCTCGCAAGTACTATTTACTTGCAATTTAAATTCTTATTATAGTGATATCTCTACAGACAGATTTCAATAACAATATTTCATCTATAAGATTAACGAATCACAGTAATTTTTTGCTTGTGATCTCTCGTTCCCACGCCCACATGCGTTTTTTTACTCTAGAGTTCATCGCTCTCTGAAGCGAAATAACATGGAATCCCCCATCACAATCCACCCGACTAATTTGCCCGCCCTCGTCATTACCAGAGATTTCCTAGCGGACCGGCCACACATCTCCCGTCCGCATTTAGCCACTTAGATTCTCGTCGCCTGATGGGGCGATGGGGGCTTCCTTCCCAGCGCTCAATTTCCAGGGGATATCTCATTCGGAGGAGATCGCCTTCGAATCGTTCCTAATGCATGCGATACGATCGCTCGCGCCCGTAATGGCGTCGGCGGCAGCGGCCCGGAATGCAGCGAGCCAGCCGCCATTTTTTCCGGAGCCCCGCGCAGCGCCGCGCCGCGCTTCACACCTGTCGTGCGCGTGGTGTTGCACAGTGGGCGGCAGCGGCGTCTCAGGGGACAGTACATAGATTGCATGATTGATTAGTGAATCCGAGCGCGTCAACTGCTATGGTTATTAGTCCTGTAATAGTGCTGGTTTTTTTTACGCGGGAGGTGGCGGTGATCTTCCTCCGCTGGATGACGCGAATCGGCGCCTACCTACCGTCGGCTACCGGGGTTTTCTCCAACCAGGTATCTCCCATCAGCGTGGCATTGCCGCAGTCGTGTAGACTCATGTGTGTATGTGAGTAAGGTATGAAAAATAGGACAAGGAAGAGAAAGGAAAGATCGCGCACAGTCCATAGCCCTTTTGTTAGGGTACTGCTCCGGCAATCGCCTGGTGTTGGTCGGAGAAACCACGAGAGCTAGCGATTAGGGCCCCGTCCGCTAGATTTTTTTTCTTTAAGCAGCTGAATTCGACTTAGCTATCTACCTAGTGTCGAAAAACCTGCCGCCGTCGGCACTCGAATCATAGTACTTCTGGTCAGAGGCTCTGTAATGATGATGATATTCTGAGTCACCTAAACTGACGGGGTCACCTAAAGGCAAAAGTAAGGTGTCGAATTTCCATCAAGAAAAGCAGCATTCGTCTGAGCGAAATATATAATGGAAAAGTTGTTAAGGTTGAAAGTAAAGTGCATTTTCTTGTTCGCGTAAAATATGTTGCAGTATTGCTTTCTTTCTGGTCTTTCGTATTACGTACTATCTAATAGTAAACTGGTCAATTTGATTAATAGTTCATAGTGGTGGTTTAGACATATTCCTATATAACCAAGAACACTCTCTTTCTGGAGGGTGGGTTTGTTTAGAAGAGAAAGGTGGCGAACATTTCTCACATGTCATCATAAACACTGAAAGATATCGCACGAAATCAGTAGTCCGAGAAAGTCTGGATACCTCGCTGGGAAATCAATGTTTCCTCGCCCGGAAGTCGATAGCGAGGTGCCGCATCACACATCTATTCGAAAATACGTCTCCGATGATTCCCCCTAGTTCTCCTGCCTTCCCAATCCCCTCTTCTCGGCACACCGTTTTCCATTCCTTTCACACCACATGACTTTCTCCTCTACAGATTCGCTGCCTAGAGATCCCCACTTTTCCCAACTCACAAATCACCCTCTTGAAATTACTTGTGCAGCAACCTTGAGATGGACGACCACTGGTCGGCAGCCATGATCCTCCGCTTCCACCTCCTCCACCTCCACCAGCACCACCGCCACCCACCCCCGCAGCCAGCAGCACCAACATCACCACTGCCATCGCCGTCGCTAACACCACCACTACCAGTACCACCACTACCACCACCACCTTCGCCACCACCCCACCACCACCACCAGCCTCGCCACCACCCCACCTCCACCACCACCACCACTAAAACTACCACCACCTCCACCACCACCACCTCCTCCACCACCACCACCACCACCACCACCACCTCCACCTCCACCACCACCACCACCTCCACCACCAAAACTACTACCACCACCACCATCACCACCACTAAAACTGCCACCACCGCCACTAAAACTGCCACCACTAAAAATGCCGCCGCCGCGTCTTCTTATTAGCCGGGCCACCTCTTAGCCGACGCATTGGCCGAGTGTGTTTAGATAAGTGGCGGAGGCACGGGCTGCTTCTCGGATCGGTCGCGCCGCCGCGCCACCGAGCAATTTCGAGCAGGGCGACGCGACGCTGTTATTATAAAGGACATATCCTTTTAACTCCCGAGCGCCTCTGGGGCTAATCGTAGATAACGATGGCGTCGAGGGAACAGGAGAGAAAGCACGTGGACGCGATTAGTCGAGCGACCGCGTAATGGACGCAATTATCCTGGCGGCTGCCAGTATCCCGCCCCTCGAAATGACTTAATTAAGTTTACTTTTGGGAGATTACCCAAGAACTGCTTAAGAGGCTTCGTATTTAGAGAGGAATGTCCTCTAAATGGGAAAAAAATATTTCGGGAGGGTGGGTTTGTTTAGAAATTGAAGGTGGCATGTTGGGAGATCAAGGGGTTTATATAGTATTCCATGCGGTAATTTTCTCTAGCGAAGAGAAGTTGTGAAATTATGATAGAGTTCCTTGAAACTATAGTAAACTCTTGAGTTCAAAATGAGACAAAAATTTTGTTTGGGAACTTCGTGTGTCTGGTAGTACTAGTGTACTACCAGACACACTGGTAGTACTGTCTGGTAGTACTATCTACTACATAATAGTGATTTTGCTGGATCAGGATATGGATAATTAGAATCAATGAATCAAAAACGCAAATAAAACTTACCCTCAACCGGCAAATGTGCCTTCCTGTAAACGTCTGTGACTATCAAATAATTCAAACGTACTCCGTAAAATACTTCGGACTAACCCTAGACTGCTGAATTGAAGAGATCACATTGAAAAAGAGATTGCATTTAAAAGAAGAGAAAACAATTAGAACTAAAAATAAGGAATATGTATTGACTTTTGGATAGGAGATCAACTCTACTCCTAGAAAATATTACTAATCTACAAGGCCATGCAGAAACCTATTTAGACGTACAGAATCAAACTATTGGGCACATAATGCATATGAAAGTGCTTATACCCCTTACAAAGAATTTTTACTTTGAGTTTGAATCCAAGGGAGAATGGTATTTTTGCAGGTGTCCAAAATATTTTTGCAAGTGTCCAAAACATCATCCACAAGTCCTGTTGCAAAACTTTGAAAATAAAAATAACATTCTAAATAGGCACACGTTTCTGAATCGGGAGGGTAAAAGAGAACATTAGACAGAATGTTTCTAAGCAACAAAGCAACACACGTATTTTCTTCTAAAACATGTAAAAATTATAAAAGGCCGATGGTAAACCTAGACAAACATTATCCAATTTATTATGTTTATTTCAACTCATCTTACCCCCGACTAAAGGGAGAGGGGCTCTTTAGCCTACATCTAGGGAAGTGAGAAGGAAAGACGATAAATGGAAAGCATCGTGTATTGGTGATGTTGGACGTGGGCATTACTTCTCCGGGTGAAAACACTCAAAATTCCCTCCACGAGTTCCATGAGTGGAATGCCAAGTGGATCTCTCGACGGGGAGAGTGTTCGTGGAGTGTGACTCCAAACAGTCGGGAACAAATTGTTTTCGAAGGTAAAACAACGAAGCGGTTGTTGAGAAAACTGTTAAATAATATTTGACATAGGCTTAGTGTCGTACGGGCCATAATCTTTGTTTGATTAAATAAACACCTTTCGAAATTCCATTTTTTTTCTTGAAAGTGCTGAATTCTCATGTTCCAAAGCAGCTTTCATTCTTGAGTGCTCTAAGTATGAAGCGTAATTTATTTTATTATTTAGATCCGTTCCCAATCTTTTTGTTTCATAGACCCCTTTTAAAGATATTGTTTGCTTTATGAACACCTTAAAATATTTCTTCATAATAAACAGCATATATCATCATAAACAAAGAATTGGACGTAAATCGCTTAAAGACAATTTTGTACTCCACTATTTGCGTAAATATCTCGATTTTCAATTGTCGAAAATGACTCCCCTTCTGAGTAGCTGAGTTTCTAATCTTCATAGTTGTACAATGGTTACGAAAAGTGTTAAGCGTTTTTTAAGAACTGTTCATGACAAGTCTTCAATGTGTGCGACAGATTGTATTTTCTTGTGCGTGAATATATAGGTGACCCCCTATTCGACCCCTTTAGCATCACAACCACCCCCCTTACAAAAAGTCATCGCCCCCAGGGGGGGCGATTACGACCTAGTTGGGAACCTCTGATTTAGATAGTCAAAAGATATGCAATGCAAACATTCTTTAGAAAAAATTCAAATGATACTCTAAATTACATTAATTCCAAAAAAATAAAACAAGTTTCTTTTTGGTTTGGATCAGATTTTGGCACAGTCTTTGATTTTTCAAGAAACGCGTTGAAAAGTTAATTTATGTGAAATTCATGCCATTCTGTTTTCTGAAAGGAGCTTACGATTCAGTCTTTAGTATCATCATTCAATGACTGACGTTCTTCTCCCCTTCAATCTAAATATTTGAATTTTAAAGCCATTAAGAAAGTAAACAATTGCGAATAGCATAATTGAAGAGCTTTAAACTTACGAATTGATCGAGTTGTACCGCTATGTAAATTGTAGTTAGAAAAGAATTTTTGGATTGTAATAGGAAATCCCGCTGTGACTTGAAAACGATCAAGCGAAAAAGTTTCCGAAGTTACTGCACTGCCTTTCGCGTGGAGCCGCGCCAAGAAATTTCACTTCATAAAACACGAATCGATGTGCCATTGCGGTGGCCCGACGCGGCGACACTGGGCGCCTCGGGCGATTTGACGCGGGGGCGGGGCCGAGGGCGAGGGACGACGGAGGTGGAAGCCACAAAGGCGAAGACGAAGGCGACGGAGGTGGAAGCCCTGGCTTTGGCGATGGTGGCGGTGGACGCGATGGAGGCGGGCGAGGTGGATGCAAGGGGATAGGGGATAGTCGCGGAGGTGAAGATGGAGGATGGTGGAAACGACGGGGCTGTAGACTCGGGTTGACGGTTGTGATGAAGAAAGGGATGGAAGCGAGGACGAGACAGCAAGGACTGAAGAGAGGGCGGCGACGGGGACGGGAATGGGTGTGATGGAAACATCCACAGACGACAGTGATGGGAGTGGAACAAGTTGAATGTCGCTTATGTAGTGAAGACGATTAAGTGGCTCGAGTCTGCGGTGTACAAGTGAGTGAGTTAATCGTCATGGTGAAGACTGTACGATGGGTACGGTTGATGTGACAGATGCCAAAGATGAGGTAAGTTCCGAGAACGAGCATTTCCACCGTCTCTTCAGCGACCGGGAGGTCCGAGGGGTAGGGTTCGAGTCCCGACGATGTCCCTGTTCGACATTAGATATATACATAGCTCCAATTCATCTGCTGTCTGGAAGAAAATTCAAGAGGACGGCTGCTGCGAGCGCTAATTTTCAGCGCTTTCAACAACAGGCCGAAGCTGGAGCACTACGCTAACAAACGCGCAATGGACCGCGAGCTATCTTTGCTTGTTCTTTGCCCTATCCTCACCCATTACTCACACGTACACACTTACACTCCCAACCCTCTACACACGTCGGGAGACCAGTCGGGAGCTTAGAGCTTGTCTCGGCTGGGGGTTGGGGTCCCCTTGGGGGAGTTACCTAGAATTTCTCCGTAAGCCGAAATCGTTGCTGCCGGATCTCGCCATCCAACTGGGGAAAGATCACCGCCATTTCCCGCGATAAAATTATGCACTACTCTTACGGCAAAATGATCACAGCAGTTGACATGTCTGGAAGCATCAATCAATCGACCAAGCGAAAGATATATACGTAGATGGTGATGACTAGGGCTGTGGTATATATGCAATAAAAATAGCGAAATATGCACATATATATGTAAATATATTTGGTAATATATGCACTTAAAATAGGAAAATATGCGAAATAGTGTAATGTTATGTGTAAGTATAAAAATTAATAAAAAGTGTAATGTGGAAAATATGTTTATAGCATAAAAGATACACAAATCGTATAAATTGTTAGAAGCGACAAACATTATTCCACGATTGCGCCGTGTGTGGGCACACATAGACGCTCGGTGAATGCACATTTCATTTCGACTGGTACTGTCGATGAGAGACCTTAGCGTGCTGCTGGAGCTACTTCTTATGAGTCAGGCGAGCGGCAACGCTGATCCGTGGCTATGGCAATGTAAAATCTTCGGAAGCCCACTGCTTCAGAGCAGTTCACATGATGTATCATAGCACGTGTCGAGAAAACTGTCAGAGCCACTTAAACGCAGACTGAACTGTAACTGTTGGGCTTCTTTTTGCGGATGAGGGGTGAATATGCAACAAAACTATGCAAATATGGCCATAATATGCAATTATGGTAATATATGCGAGAATATACGAAATGAAAATAGCTTAAATTAATTCTAAATGCCTCAAAACGTAAACAATTTGTTGAAACGGAATGTTTTTGTTAACAGAAAAAATATGCAAATGCATATAAATCACAGCCCTAGTGATGACGTTGAAACGGAAAATATGAATGGGAAAATTGGAAATGAAATTGGGACGAACTAGCACTAGTTAAATTGTAAACATCAGAAAACGTAAGCATAAACGTCGCGAACAAGTATAAAAGAAAGTGAAGGAGGTCGCAGATGCGGCTTCGGAGGAGGCGGCGGTGGCAGCGGCGGTGACTTGAGGTGTCAGTGCTGACGGCGAGAGCATCAAGAACACAAAGGCGACGCGCCAGGCCGGGCGTATCTCGCGCGTGGTTGGAATGCACGGCCGTGCGCGTGCTTCCCAGAACGGGCGATCGCTGATTCGCGCGGGCGCGGATTTGTGGTGTAGCAATTCCAGAAGCTTTCGTCTGCGGCGGAGATGCCTGAGGAGATCCTCGGCGTGAAAGTGACGGTTCCTAACGTAAGGAATGTAAGCTATGAGAAGATTTGCCATGGTAATGTACATTTCGCGCAAGTTATGAAATTTCCCATTCGCTTTGTTTCATCTATGTACGAGTAATGTGTCGTTTTTCACGTAGTATATGGTTTACCTATTCTGGGCATACACTTTTTTTGCATGCGAAGAGAATGTAAGAGAAATTAATAATCTTTAAATTTCATTTTTCTTTGTTCACTTATCACTGAAGCTATTGCAAGAATAACAGTGTGGACTGCATTGACACTATCAATCTCGTCCGTTAACAGTATTTATGTTCGGATATTGGCTCATTTATGCTTGTTTTAATTGAGTATGTGACGCGAAAAGCAAAAGCGAACACAACACCATACATCAGGCATACGCAAACTGATCGCAATACTCCACTTCCGACATTATTGTACAAATATAGGGGAGTAACCGTGCCAAATATTGATGTATCACGCCCATTGATCTGTAATATTTATTCCCAAAGCGTAGAGTTGAAATTAAGAGACGGACTTTCGTCATGGAGACACATCGGACGTGAAATAAAAACCGTAATTGATATCCTGTGAACCAAACCTTTCTCTTTAAATAATTTAAATTAACGTAAGTCTGCTGCAATGATCGAATTGATGTATTTTATTATATGGTTTAACAGTGTACATTTTCTGCTACAGGTAATCTAAAATATATAAACCTTTGATAAATCACCTCATTAGAAAATTGATCGCTAAGTCCAGTGGATTTGATTATTCCAGCACATCTTTTTGTCATGAAACTGCATAAATAACATGTAAAACTGATGCAGAAACGGCTGGATGCAAGTGCATGAAAAAAATTGGGCCCAAAAGAAAGCAAATAATACTTCTAATTCCTCATTTTGCGTTACCCCAATTTGGATTTTTCGCGAAATTTAAATAATTTAAATCCACAATAATAATGATAATAATAATAATAATATTAATAATAATAATAATAGTAATAATAATAATAATAATAGTAATAATAATAATAATAATAATAATAATAATAATAATGATAATAATAATAATAATAATAATGTAAATGAATCAAATAAGAGCAAAGAAACGATGAAATAACAATACAAAACAGAGCTAAAGGGCACTTATATTCCGCTGTATCAATTGTTCTTTCTCAAATAATCAGTTGCTGTTGCTCACCTCTGGAGTTCGTTCTCCTCAGGCCGCGGGCTCTTCTCATTCCGATCGCGGCGCGCTTGTTTTGTCGCTCCCCTTCCAGGGGGCCGTGCTGCCCTCTCCGCCGCCGCCGCCGGTGGAGCCCGCGCGCGCCGCGCCGTGTTTGTTGGCCAGGCATCGCGTGTCGCCTATCTGCCGTGTTCGTGAGGGGGCGACAGAAGCGTGCGCCGCCGGTACTAAGCACTTCTCACGCGTGTTGCTCCGTGTTCTGCTCCCTCGCCGGAATGTCTGATTGAACTCTTACCGGGCTCGCTTTTATTGTCTTCTTCGTTCGTCTCTTCAAATTCGGGTGCGTCCATTGAATTTTAAAATTCGTTGGTTTTTTATTTTCTTTTTTTTTCGTAAAATATTGTTCGCTGCTAGTGAGTTAGTAGCTCACACGGTTTGACTTTGGGGGATACTGATTTCGATTCTGAGCAGGTTTTTGAGAAGTAGATTCGATTTGATTCAGAAAACGAGAGAGTTTTTTCATCATTTCTTTAACTTTTATGGTCCTACCTGATCGCGCTGTAAAATGTGCACATTAAGTGGGACAGTTACAAAATATTTACTTTACTGTGTGGTCTTGGTTTGCACCCAAATACCACAAAAAATAGAAACTTCTGGAAGGCAAAGAAGTATAAAATGACACATTTCTCGCAAACTCCTTCATTTGTGAAAGGACAAGACAAAAAATATGTCCTTAGTTTCACTATGATTATATAACTTAAACCTTATAGAATTGAATATTATTTTTCATAGATTTTACGCCTAGTTAACATGTAGCATTTAGATATGCCATATTTATAAAAAAAACAATAATGTCTTAACATTAAGAACGAAGTAATCAAGAGAAAGGAAATAAACAGGGAAGGGGAATTCAATATTTAAGAACAAACAAAGAGTATTTAGATAAAAGAAAACATCACAACTGCAAAATAAGTTACAATCAACGTCATTAAATCACCGACAATCCGAAAGTAACCTCTGCCTCCCAAGCAGCCATGCGTCGCCCTGGAACGGAGGCAAAGCACGGCGTACCCTGCCCGGCGGAAACGCTTTCGTAGACAACGCAGGCCCGTAATTACCGTTATTTGCTTTTAATTATTACACTTTCACTTGTAATTATACTTTAATTAACTGTGACTAAAATTTATGGCAATAAGCATAAACAGGGTCGTTCCTTACCTTGCAAGCCTGCAGTACTAGAAGAGTTCAATTTATTCGCAATTGCCAAGAATATATGGGTTCTGATTGTGTGTAACAACAGAGATGCAAATGATTTTGTTTGATACGTTTTGCTGTATCATCTGAAAGAGTGTTTCTGTACCAAACATTTGCGCTAAAGAATAAATAGGCTCTGTAAATTGCTTTTCGAATATTGTTGTCCTGTGCAGCATTCGTTACAGGAGAAGCGTCTCGCGCCTATCAGATACTTTCGATTTTGCGTTTGTTCTAACATCTCTTTGCCACAATAGAGATGAATTTGAAAGTTTAATATTTTTAGGTTTTCTTATAAAACTTTACAAATAGCAAAATTAAACAGTGGATATTTATAAACGCAGGTCATTTAGCTATGTTGTTCATATAGTAATTTATTATTTTTGTTCGGGTTTTTAATAAGTGTAAAATCATTTTTAGAGTTGATATTTAATAACTCGTGTAATTAGGATAAATACTTTTACAATTCATCTGCATTAGCTATACTAAAACAAAGTTTAGAGGTGCAGAGAACATGGCATAAAAGAAAACAAAATATGAAAAACGATGTCTTACTGATGCAGATATTTGTTTGGGGAAACATATCACGACAGTGTTGTCATTCCTGATCGTCTTGACTATTAATTTACTACTTTCTGCACACGCGATTTCTCAACCCGTTACCTCCTACATCACATTTTGACCACACCCTTTTCTTAGTGGAAACCAATAATATATGTTATAACCTTCAAAAGAGGCCTCGTTGATCGTGAACTGATTAATTTAATTTCTAGTCCACCCGGCTCCGCACCACTATTCTTCCTTCACGTGAAACGAACATCTAAAAACACAACACTCCGTTCGAAGAGAACACGAGATGGAGAGAGCTAACACCGCTACGCCAACCACTGAACTTTTCCAACGCGGATTGCCGGCGCCGCCTTAGAACTGGTTTGAGAGCTTTGCAAATGTTATTCGCGCACAATAAGATGATTTCTTATCTGCCGCTCCGTGTTTCTTTTTCTTTCATCGCGCGGCCCTCCAAGTTACCATTCTTTTGCCTGTTATAAGGTGAGGAAATGTCACACATCGAATTTAAACTTGTATGTAATTTACTGGCCAGCAATAGCATTCAGAAAAAACAATATTAATAGTAATGGAAATAAATCTGATATTACAAATAAAACTATAAATCTGAACTTCGAATCTTGTATATATCAATTGATTTCGAGTCATTTATCATTTTCCTGGAATAAATTCAATTAAGAATTCCCTTTACGCGTGTAAGTTATGAGCGAGCTGCACGTATATATTTTATTGTGTCCTGATGTATTCGAAAGCGGTCTGCGGAAACCTGTTGAAGCTGGAATACTGAAACGGAACCAGTTTGAAGGCTGCCTTCTCCCCCCTGCCGCACCGCCCCGGGCGGGATTCATTCGCCGCCTACGGACATTTTGATTGGGATTCTATGGCCAATCAGGCTTCATTCTCGACTTCACTAAGGGTCCGTGATGAATGACTTGAGACATTCGAAACGCGAAATTCAAGTCTAATATTCTATGTTGATTATTTTGTTACGTTCCACCAATAAAGTACAATTTTAATTAAAATATTTGTGCTTCAAAATGTTTAGTTGTATTATTCAATAAATAATTTGTAAATATTAGAATTCATTGACAACTTAAAAGATAAAAACTGACTTAAAAGGTTTCATGGATTTTTCTATCACTTCTTTTTAGAAGAGTCTGTTTGCTGTGATCCTTACGACCTAAGGAACTTACTGCATCGTTTTAATTGGGTGGGCTTTGTTTTTCTTAGAGGGTGCTAATTCTTGGCACATAGTTTCATATTAAGTTACTAGACAGAAAAAATCGCAGCCCTATTTATCATTTTGGAAGATAATTAATTATTTAAAGAATGTTATTGGGTGAATACGTAGTTCATAAGATTACTAAAGAAAATTCACCCTTGAAAATTTATCAATTTTGGAGATGACGTAAGAAAGAAGTTGAGAGAGGATAAATTACACAAAGAGAATTTAATGGTTGTCTTACACTTTGACTTCCTACAACCCAAGTTCGCCGATACAAATGCCACCAGAAGAAATCGATTTTGGACGAATTTTGGACGATTTTGGCGGAAAATTCTGTTTGTAATGCCACTCTCTTATATAAAATATTTTTGAAAAAATACTCGGCAAAATCAAATACCTAGACAATTTCCAACCTAAGTAGTTCGCATATCCGTTTGGCCAGGGAATGACGGGTACTAATAACCGATGCTGTTTCGGAACGGCGACCATGGGAGTCAAAAAACAGTTGATAGTGCTGGGGGCTCAAGTGTTTCCCAAGTGGAAAACGCTCAGCAATTCAGCCGATATCGGGAGTGGGCAACGGACATGATTCTAAAGCTCGGGCATTAGCAACCAGAACAAAAATGACAATTTTCAGTAATTTAAATTCTTGTCGAGACACTTGGTTTATGACAGTGAATCTTCAAGTTTTAGGAAATAATTTATTTAAATCGTAATCCGTGTGTACAATGTTTTTGGAATCTCACGTTTTGTTTGTTAACGGTCACCTTCCATCCAGTCTGACACCCAACCAGCTGCCCGCGAATCTGTGGGAACCGTGCCCTGCGCACGATAGAGAACAGGCAGATGAAAGTTGTAAGATAGCCTGCGAGCCGACGGCGATGGAGGCGGTGGCGGGCCGGGCAGAGGCGCTGATGAATATGTAAACTCCGTGCGTTCGCGCGCGCCGTCCGTCCGTCGGGCGGCCGGGTAGGCGGGCAGGAGGCCTCCTAAGCGGGCGGCGGGCCGTCCGTCTTTCCGCGCAGGCGGGCAGGCCACGCGTCCACCTGATAAAGAGGCGTTAGCCTAAGAAAGGACCAAGTGACAGCTACTGCCCGGTTACTGCTGGCAACATAACTGAAGGTTCTATCCACGCGGTCAATTGGCGCTGGTCCCTTTATTCGTTCGATGCAATGGGCTCGCTCGCGTATGGCTTCGATACTTTCCCACGCGATCTCATGGATTGATGAAACTATAATGTGTCATGAGACAAAATTGAAATATGGACGGGCCGTGCCATTTGAGATTCTTAAAAAGTTCTTTATTTTACAAACATTATATTACTCATTATTCTCGTAAGTATTGTGTATACCTGTCATAGGTTTGCAAACGGAAGGAAAGATTGGAGGCCCCTCTAAAAATTTCGAAATTGTCCCTCTAACCATACGTCATAAAACATTTTTTTTTGTAAATAAGATAAATTCCTGATTTCCCACAATCCCCTCAATCCTTTTTTTCCTTTCCACTCAATCCCTTTTTACGCTGACTTTTTGGAGTATTGATTCTATCCGTATTGATTGTTACATAGAAGGTGTGTGGTTCAACGCTATTGGTGTTTATTTTCTAAGTTGAGTAGACATCTTAATGATACAATTAATAAATACAACTCATTTTACTTGATTTTACATATGGCTTGAGTGTTTCTTCTCCAAATGTCAAGACTGTGTATCTCCAAAACATTGTGGCTTTTCTTACCCCCCTCCGCGCTCACCAATCCCAAGGTGTGATGCATCAGCTATAGGCAGTGCCTCTTGGAGCTGTTGTTGCACTAGGAATGTGAAGACAATATAATTAATATTCGTTTCATTCTGAAACTTTTTGGACGTAATTTCATTTCTAGAATGGTTTAGTTAAATTCTGCTTATACAATGGAAATAATGGTAACTGGATAACTATGCTGGAAATTTCCAGTGAACAATGAGTTAATAAAACTTCGACATCAATTTACAGTGTTAGATGGAAACTGTTCATTCCAAAGGTTTGAGCTGTCGCGGCGGAGGGATATTTCTCTGAAATAAACACGATGTGTACTTGTTTTGCGAACTGTCACGTTGTGCCCTTTTTTGGCTGACTTCTCTGTAATGGAGACGTGCGGACAAGCATCCCAAGGGAGCTCCACGCCCTTCTCCGGGCGCTGCAGCTGCAGCTGGAGCCGCAGGCCGTTGCCCGGTGGGTGCGCACGCGCATGCGCTGGTAGCCCCCGAGTCAAGTGCGCTCGCTGGCTTCAGTTTGTATCCATTATTATTATTATTATTATTATTATTATTATTATTATTATTATTATTATTATTATTATTATTATTATTATTATTAATAATAATAATAATAATAATAATAATAATAATAATAATAATAATATTATTATTATTATTATTATTATTATTATTATTATTATTATTATTATTATTATTATTATTATTATTATTATTATTATTATTATTATTATTATTATTATTATTATTATTATTATTATTATTATTATTATTATTATTATTATTATTATTATTATTATTATTATTATTATTATTATTATTATTATTATTATTATTATTATTATTATTATTATTATTATTATTATTATTATTATAATATTAATATTAATATTAATATTATTATTATTATTATTATTATTAATATTATTATTATTAATATTATTATTATTATTATTATTATTAATATTATTATTAATATTATTATTAATATTATTATTAATATTATTATTAATATTATTATTAATATTATTATTAATATTATTATTAATATTATTATTAATATTATTATTATTATATTATTATTATATTATTATTAATATTATTATTATTATTATTATTATTATTAATATTATTATTATTATTATTATTATTATTATTATTATTATTATTATTATTATTATTATTATTATTATTATTATTATTAATAATAATAATAATAATAATAATAATAATAATAATAATAATAATATTATTATTATTATTATTATTATTATTATTATTATTATTATTATTATTATTATTAATAATAATAATAATAATAATAATAATAATAATAATGATAAGGTGTTTGTTTTCAAAGAATTTCTTCCATCGTACACACAACACCATGGACCGATACACATCCAGTAATGAATCGCTGGAATCAATACTATTACTCTTTGTTTTAAATTAGTTTTGTATGGAGGAAGTAGAACGATCCTTCGTATTCTTTGTCTCACGAAAAAGTATTTAATATGAACTTAGGTGAAAACACCAATCGTTTTTAGAGGGGTTTGTCCAGGCGCAGAACTGAGGGAAAGAATTGATGAGTCAAGCCCTTCCCCTAAAGAATGTTTCTGCCCAATATTTTACGATCAGTTTTAGTCAAATGTTGTTTGGTAGTTGCGAATTGAAAATGATTCAACTTTGCACATGCAGCTTAAATGAATAGCATAAATTAAGTGTTTGACATCATTTAGAGAGTAAAATCTGTCAAAATGTCGTAATATAACGTCCATCGGTTTATCCTTTAATGCGTATTTGTCAAGATTATCCGATAGAATTCTAGCTATGGATGTGACAAGTTTCATTTAACTAACTTCTCTGTTTTTGTTTCTTTGTGTCGTAAAAAACTGGATTAAACTTGTGAGAAAGAGTTAATTTAAAATATATGAAGCTAGTCCTGTATCAAGGGAGAAAAATAACTTATTCATGTGGTCTCTCGTTGTGTGGATAACAAAACATTGTCAGAAGTCGCACACATGATGTGCTCTATGAATTAACTCGGCGGGGACAGTGTTGTAGCGAGATAAAATCAGGCGAGAAGACAGCATTACCAAGGCAGGGATCTTTCTAAATGGTAATCCAGGCTGGATTATCCCTTAGTAAATACTTTTAAATACCATGGAAATATATCAGTTGAATTACTCAAACGTGTATTATTATTTTTAAACCGGTTAAACCGGTAGGAGGGCTGTGTACTAATAAATAGTCCTTAAACATTGCCGATCGAGAACGCCTTCTCAGCGATGTGAGTTAAATTCATTTTTGCTCACAAGAGTCGCCTCATTGGGTTTCCGTTGCGAAGCTCATGGGGAATTTTCTTACGATAAATCAAGCCTAAGGACACATCGGCTTCTGTCTTCCCTGAGGTCCGTTGCTTATGTCTCTCCTATCCGTGCTGACAGGACTAATTCACCTCGGCGATTACTACCTTCAACACTGAAAAATTGAAGAATATCTCCCATAGAAATGTTTCCCATGTTCTATGTTTAATTTTTTTAAGGATAGATAGTATTTATCATAACTCTCTCCCACGGTATGCGACTCACTATTCAACAAGAGCTCGAAGATCAAAGAATAGTCTTTCTATCATGTCGTTGTGACAAAAACGACACAATTTCAGTCGCAAGTCTCCACCCGACGTCAAGTGCGACAGCGGTGGCTTTTAAACAGATTACAGTATGAAGGCAAGCGAATGGAAGTGACTGGGAACAAACGTTTTTGAAATGCGTAGGAACCGTGGGGACGAAGAGAAAAACGGTATTGGCGAAGCAGCATTCAAAAAGGCGACTGTGCCGGAAGAAGGAAGCAGAAGTTGGACATAGTTGTGATGTGCTGTCACATAGCTGTGACGGCAGTATGAGGAAACGTAGAAGCTATCGTGCGGGCAGCCGATAACCTCTTAGGAAGATTGTGCAAGGTTGTTGAAAAGTTTTCGCGGAACAGAGGAAACAAAATGAATGATAGTCGACGAACACGGGAAGGGAATGAACGAAAATTGCAAACTGTTACAGGCACATGGATTAATTAATATTTCGTGTTTCCGGGCTTATCGGGTGCGCTTATCGTGGCGGCATTCCTATCCTCCTAGAATGTAAGATCTGGAGCCGACTTTCACAACGGTTTGCGGGTTTTCCCCTTTGATATCTTCGCCTACAAGGAACCGCCCCAGACGAAACAAGCTCGCGACATGTGCGCTGGCTGGTTGGTTGCTAGTAATTCCGGGCACGTCAACTACGGAAGTTATTAGTCCTGTAAGTCTAGTGCATGTTTTTTCATTGGGTGGTGTCGTGATCTTCCCCCGCTGAATGGCGAGATCTGCTGCCGACCTACCGTCGACTAGCGCGGTTTCCGCAACCAGATATCTTCCAGCAGCGGGGCACCGCCCCAGATGGGACAAACTCTAAGCTTCCGACCGGTATCCCGGCATGTGTGGTAGTGTACTACATGTTAGTGTGTGTGTAGGGGTAGGATAGGACAAGGAAGAGGAAGGAAACATCGCGCGTGGTCTGTGGCCCGTTCGTTAGGGTACTGTTCCGGCATTTGCCTGGTGTTGATCAGAGAAATCACGGAAAACTACCGATCAGAGCAGCCGGCCTCTAGAATTCTCCTCCAGACAGCGACTGAATTCGATCCAACAGGTGTGCTAGTGTAGTGCATATGTGTGTGTGTGTATCTGCGCGCTCTCGCTCGCCTGTGCGTGTGCGTGTAAGGTGGAAAGAGGAGACAAGAATGACGAAGGAAAGATTGCGCGCAGTCCGTGGCACGTTTGTCGAGCGTTAACCTATTGCACCGGCATTCGCCGAGTATTGATAGGAGAAATCATCGAGTACTATCGATCGGAGCAGCCAACCTCTTGAATTCTCCTCCACAAAGTTGCTGATTTCGATCTATCTAGTGCCTCAAAATCCGGCACAGTCGGGACTCGAACCCAAGGACCTCCCGGTCAGAGATCCTGCAGTGGCAAGAGTTGCTCCAACGAAGAAGCAGGAGGTAGACCCGGCGGCGACGGCGGCATCACACACGAGAGCAGAAATCGGGCAGGCGGCGGCGGCGGCGCGGCTGCTGGGGCCTCAGGGGGCGGGCGGCGCGGCGGGGCGGGGCGCGGCGGGGCGGTCTTCCGCCCGGGTGGCGCGCGGGCCGCGTCGGAGGCGGCGCGAGCATCCGCCCGGAAAGTCAAAGGGCCCGAGTTCGAGCCCGGCGGCTCGGGTTTCACGCTTCCGCCGCGCCCGCGCCGCCACCCGGGCCGCCGCCGCCGCCGCCGCCGCCGCCGCCGCCGCCGCCGCCGCCCGCCGGGCGCTGCTCTGCGCGCTGCCTTTGTGCGTCGGGGGACAGGGCAGGGGCGCTGATGGATGTTGCGGAAGGGGAGATGGCGTGGACGGGGGTGGACCGCCCGAGCGGGCTGTTACCGAAAGGGACGGAGTGGGGCTGCGAGGTGCTCGGGGGAAGGGAAAGAGGCAGTGCGGTGCCTGGGGACCACCTTTTAGAGGTGGTGGTGCTTCGTGGGGATGCCACTGTGGGTAAATGGGTGAGTAGATAAAAAGATAGAGGTGTGTCGTGACAACGACATTGTGAGTAGAAGTGGGACGATAAAGAAGGAAAGTCGTGGGGGATATAGTGGAAAGAAGGATGACGAGATAGGTGGGTAGAGGTGAGTGTGTGTCGTGGAGACGACATCGTGGGCACGAGGGTGACGAGATTGAAGGGTAGGGATGGCGGTGACATTGTAAGAAGAGTGCTAACATGGCAGTAGGTTCGGAGAAGAGACGTCGGCAACATTGTGGGAAAGGGGGAAAATGCACACGCTGGATGGGTGGGCAGTAATGGGAATGTATACAAAGCGAGTAGGTAGGGGCTGGAGCAACGTGACAGAGCGACAAAACAGAACCACAGAACAGAGGTGACAGTGGGATCATGCTAGGTGAATGCATGAACAATAAGGCAGGGAAGATGGACGAGAAGGAAGGGCAGACAAAGGACGAGACGACGTGTGGAGTTGCGGGTGCAAATTAGCAGGAAAAGATGATTAGGTGAGAAGTAGTTGTAAAGTCGGTGAACGGCGAGGCGGTAGTGCCGTAACAAAAACGCGAAGAAAGAGAGAAATGCAGGAAAAAGCTGGACTGCGGGACAACAATGAACAAAGGTATCAGGAGGACATCAGTGGCAGAGATAGGTGGGGGAAAAAAAGGTATAGCGGCAGGATAAAGTTGTGTCGCATCATTTAAGAGATGCAACAGAGCTAAAGCACAGATTACATTTCGAGTTGTGACCGTTATTTCGTAAAATGTTATTGTAATTATTATTAACAGAACTTCTGAGAAAACTTGAGTAACGAATTCTCTACAATTCATAAATTATTAAACGTGTGATACGTGATTTTCACCCCTCCGCGAAAACTTTAAACATGTTCATCTCCAAACTTCATTTTTCACGTTGCACCATCATTGCAGCTCATGAGCAACATGCCGGAGATTTGGAAGGAATGTAGAACAAGCTGTGTGGTGGAGGATGGTGGACGAGAGATCCATCAATTGAATTCGTGCCCTGGCGTACACCGACACAGCTGGAGGGTGCCGGGACGACCATGGGCGGTCAGAGTAATGGCGGAAGTTAGAATGTCCGTGATGGTGGTCTTGTTAGCGGTCGCTGAGGGTTGGTTGCTACTCAGTTTGATTCAGATACGTCCTTTGTCTTCCACTACATTACGGCTCGGTAGAATGAGCAATGTGGACGTGAAAGGAGGGTAGTGAATTATTCTTGAAAATTAAAACAGGATTCTGAGTAACATTCGCTAGGTTTTGAAGTGTTTTTTTAAGGTCGTGGGTAATCCAAAGCTTTTTTTTTATTTTCATTGTAACTCAATGGCGTGATTAAGTTATACAAAACTTATCGAATATATATTTTTAACATGCGTGCGAAATAATATTTCTCTTGCTTGTTTTCCGCATGAGAAACAGTTGGTTTTTTTTATTCAAACCTTTAGTACGTGAAACATCGCGAAGCGTATGTACGCAAGTATACGCAAGACGAGCGCGAATCTCGTCACTAACTTACTATTGTGTGAATTTTTTCGGGCCCCTTTGAAATTCGGGGGTACTCAAAATCATATATAGTAGTATACAAAAAAATGAATACTCAAATACAAAAAATATTTTGTAACATTTTTTCTCTTTAATGTTATCGCAAAATTCATTTGAAATATTGATTTCACTCCTAATCTTTGTGATCTTTTTGTTGCAGGTGAGTCTGAGCTGAAAAATCTTCTTTTCCGGTAAGCAATAACAATCTCGATATGGCATAACGCACGTAAGGTTGTGTGATAAAAATGAATAAAAACGGAACTTCCGATAAAAAATTTATAGTTGTGATTTCCTTTGCATGAAGGGCTTGAGATAGAAACAAGATAGGCAACTGCTGCCTCAGAAAGCCTCCTGCTGTATGTAAATGTTAATATATCGATTTTGTTGAAAATGTGCCTTATATCGTTAATCTGTATGTCTTGTTCATGTTTATGCAAAAGCTTAGGCCAGTAACAAGATGAGAAGTGTTTCAACCAAAATCGATTTTTTGACATTTACGGATAACAGGAGGCTTACTGCGGATTATCTTGTTACTGGCCTCAGACCTTCATATATTTTCTCTTTAATCAAATGATTTCAAATTCTTTCACATTACTTATGTTATTATTAACGTCTAATATAACGAACCTCATCTATGTGCATTATTATTATACAACGTACAATTCCTTTGAAGACATTAACGTAGCTCCAGTTCGGAAGCCTCTGAATGGGCACCCCATGGACGAGGCCGCGTGTCGCCCTAGTGAATAGGTCCGGCCGTCGGTGGGCGTTCGACGAAGGAAGCAAGCGCCCGGGGCGACATCGCTCGCCCCCTCGATATCCGCCGTCTGATGGGCGATCGTTAGGGGCGATGATGAGGCGAGAACCGAAAGCTCATTCTCCCACGTTCCCACCTCAACAGCAGCTCCATCTCCCATCTTACAACGGTTATAATAGCAATTTTAGATCTTTGCTTGCGGTGCGTGAAAAATTACACAATATCTGCTCAATGATCCACTTCGAAATGTACTTTTCAAGCTGAAAATTTTATTTCATTTGTCGGATAGTGGACACATCACGCGAAAGTAACTTTGACTTGCAGCAATTCAGTTCTGAAAGACTCTCTTTCCTGCAGACTTTCTAAAACAATTATTTGATGAAGTGGTTTGTCAATTTGCTGGTGAAATTGTATTGGCCTCCTTTAGAACTTACATTCAAACTCACTTTTTACACGTTTTTGTTTATTAGACACGTATTTGTTTGTTAGCAACAGTAATGCCTTTGCCTTCCTCTTCAGACTCCTTGCAAAATGTAGTTTCCTTACATAAAGGCTAAAATACTTTGGTGAAGACGCCAACAACCTGAATTATGTGCGTTATAAATACTTAAATTTTCTCGATAAAATGAATATTTTTAATGTTATTTTTATTTTTTGTAATAATATGGACTGCAGACGTTGACAGTCAAGATCGATTCAGTCCAACGCAGTGGTCCCTGTCTTCTGTGAGAAACAATGCCACGCAGATTGATTGAGCTTATTTATTTTTACGTAATTCGACTTCTGCATCTCGGCACAGCTCTGCGCGCCAGATCCGCGCCTACCCGCTCTCAGAACGCTGGCTGGCGCAGCTTATCTGTGCGCATTATCAGGCTGCACAGAAACACCCGGTGCAGAGACAGCGCGCCGCCCGCACCTGCCCACGCCCGCACACGCCCGCCCACGTCCGCCCACGTCCGCCCACGACCGCCCACGACCGCCCACGTCCGCCAACGACCGCCCACGACCGCCCACGACCGTCCACGACCGTCCACGACCGCCCACGACCGCCCACGACCGCCCACGACCGCCCACGACCGCCCACGACCGCCAACGACCGCCAACGGACGCCCACGAACGCCCACGCCCGCCCACGCCCGCTCACGCCCACTCACGCCCACTCACGCCCACTCACGCCCACTCACGCCCACTCACGCCCACTCACGCCCACTCACGCCCACTCACGCCCACTCACGCCCGCCCATCGCCCGCCCATCGCCCGCCCATCGCGCGCCCATCGCCCGCATGCTGCGAAAACTTCACGAAGATTTTTTTGAATTCGGTTCTTGAAATACTTTTTTAATAAATGAATGTATATCACATTACATGTATATTACAAAAAGGTAGAAGTGAATCTCCGCATCATCATATTTTTTTAAAGTTAAGAGACTCAACTGGTATGGTCCTTTAAACAGAATGTGTGAAGAGCGATGGCTTTAAAACCATTGGAATTGTCAACCTGCTGTACACAACCCGAGGAATGCAAAGAATTATTTGAATCAGAGTGGAGAAAGCGATGGGGAAAAGGATTAATTGCAGATCACTGAAATAACAAACAAGAATGGAAATACAAATGATCTACACTTTCACCAATTTCAACAAAATTGATTAACATTTACGAACAGCGGGATGCTGGCTTTCGCTGATATAGTTAAGTCGTAGACTTCCACAGCCAGAGTCATGTAAATGATCTTGGCTGTTCGGGGAAAGTTGAAGGCTGTGGTTGGTCATCTGCTCAAGAGGTCTCCTAAGAGGAAGAGGCAAGGTTGCAGATCAGCCCTGAGGAAGACCACGACAAGTTGGACGAAACGTTTGCACCACAGCCTTCATAGCGGCTTCGCTCGGAGAGCCAAGATCATTTGATGCCGCTTATTTTATTACCGCCCCCCAAGCCGTTCAATCCAAAAGCGTAATGATTGGCTGCGATTGGAAGGTTGACAACGGTAGGTACACACTTCCGAGAAGCAACCGCTCTCCCCGACTCGCGCGTCGCACTCGCCTTCTCATTGCTCCGCCGCGGAGCGACAGAGGCCTTGGCAGACGCGCACCGGGACGTCCCACGTCTCCGCCGCCACCGCCACCGCCACCACCACCGCCACCGCCACCCCCACCGCCACCACCACCGCCACCCACCGCCACCGCCACCGCCACCGCCACCGCCACCGCCACCGCCACCGCCACCGCCACCACCGCCACCGCCACCGCCACCGCCACACCGCCACCGCCACCGCCACCGCCACCGCCACCGCCACTGCCACCGCCACCGCCACTGCCACGCCACCGCCACCACCACCGCCACCGCCACCGCCCACCGCCACCGCCACCGCCACACCACCGCCACCGCCACCGCCACCGCCACCGCCACCGCCACCGCCACCGCCACCGCCACCGCCACCGCCACCGCCACCGCCACCGCCACCGCCACCACCGCCACCACCGCCACCACCAGCGCCACCGCCGCCGCCGCCGCCGCCGCCGCCGCCGCCGCCACCGCCACCGCCACCGCCACTGCCAATTCCGCCGTCACGCCGCCGCCGCCGCCGCCGCCGCCTCCGCCGCCGCCGCCGCCGCCGCCACCGCCCGCCGCCTCCGCCGCCGCCTCCGCCGCCGCCTCCGCCGCCAGCGCGGTCTCCGCCGCCGCCTCCGCCGCCGCCTCCGCCGCCAGCGCGGTCTCCGCCGCCGCCGCCGCCGCCGTCTCTGCCACCGCCGCCGCCTCCGCCGCCGCCGCCGCCGCCGCCGCTGCCGCCGCTGCTGCCGTCTGGGCCCCTCCGCGTCGCGCCGCACCGCCCGCTGCCTTTCGCGTTTATCTCCATCTGCGCCCGCAGGAATGCGCCGGCGCCGTCAGCAGCCGCCACGCAGCGCCGTCGGCCCACCCGCCCGCCCTTCGCCGCCGCTGACCGCGCCCACCGACTCCGCGGTTTACGTGCCTCGCACGCGGTGAATGTCACTAGACAGTTAAACACGCCGTATATGCGCACATTCAAACGGAGAATGAATCATTCATTCATTAAATTCTTCTTGGAGTTATTTACTGGAAACGATTCCCTTTACCTGTGCTTTATCAGGCGACATGAATGGCGTTATAGGTAGATTGAATACTAATAAAGCTGATGTTGTAATGGTGAATTAAAAGATAGGGAATACACGAGAACCCTTAGCAAACCGACGAGAAGTGATGGTTTCTCCGCTATACTTCCTCGTAGAGCGCTCGAGAATTGAAACTCGCTACCTCGAGGTGGAAAGTGACCGTAGAGATAGCTATAGGCTGCTGATCAGCTTTGTAATGTAGAAAGAATTGTCTTTGCTCGAAACTGGTGGTAGTTGTCTCGTCCAGACATTCTTGTCTTTCAAAGTATGTGCTTCGTCTGCAAGATTTTTGTTGTGTTTGCTCATTTAATTATTCCCTGAGTCGTTAACTTGTCCATTTCTCTTGCGTCAGTTTTGGGTATTCTTGCATTCCCCGTTTGACAGAGAATAAAAGGATTTCGTTTCAGACCACGTACTGGCAAACTCTTCCATAGGCGTGACCCCGTGATATTTACATGAGCATCTAGCTTTCTCAGCCTCTCAGTTGTTCAGAATGCACATTGACGTCAGTGGAGTGTTGGGGAGGACATACACGTGCTTCCAATCTTCATTTCTGAGTTCACCTGCTTGATTTTTTTCTGCAAAGTTAGCATCTTCTCTGAGCAGAATGAGCTTCCGAGTTTATGATTTATTTTGCATGCCGCTATTTTATCCCCCTATCCTCAGAAATAAGCATATATTCGCGTCATGTACGGCACGCATAAGCTCTTTCCGCAAATTGCTTTTATTTTTTACCTGCCGATGCTACTGTTTGATTGATAAGACACTTCTTACCGATCTAAAGATGCAATAGTAATTAATCGTCGATTACCGTGCTGACTGTGGGAGTTTACCTCGAAGTTTTGGAAAATTAATATACGTACACATTTATTTATTTACTTATTTTTAAATAAATGTGTACGTATTTTCATATACATACACATTACTAAATTTTAAATATTTCTGATACATTTTTCTCATTTTTCGTAATTCCCCTTTTGTAAAACTTTTGAACTAAGACAGGTGTAACAGACAGAAGAGATTTAGCAGACGCTCTTGCTTTCTTTTCTTACTTGAATATTTATCCTCTAGCGATGTTTTGGCTATTCTGTTCATGTTCTGTTTGTCTTAATTTTTGTTTTGTTTGAGATTTCGTAGTTGTCAATTAGTTTTCAATGTATCAGTGTAGCTTTCACTTGGATTTCCTGTGGATCTGTCTACATCTTTAATGTAAATTGTTTTTGGTGGTAACTGAGAGGACAATTTTGAGATACGACTTTTAAATACATGAATTAAAAACTGATATGTATATTTTGGAAAACACTTTCTCTAAGTTTCTTTTTGAATCTTAATGCACGATTCCTGGTACGCTACACACAGTGGTGAGCAGAAGGGGAGGAGGGTCAATTAATTTAAACATATTCAATAGGGTCCTGAATTTTTTTCATTCCCAAAAAATAAAAATAAAATATTTATATCTAATGCAAACTAAACGCTACAAATTATTTGTTATGCATGGAAAAATGAATTATGTTCATGAATTGGAGTAGGAGGGACTTTTTTGTTCGAAATAAGGAGCCCCCATGGATCAACTGCCCCAGCCCTCTGTTTTTCTCTTGACTCCCCTTGCTTCACAACAACAACAACAATAATAATAATAATAATAATAATAATAATAATAATAATAATAATAATAATAATAATAATAATAATAATAATAATGATAGTAGCAATAGAAGTAAATTGACTTTATTAAAAGCTCTGCTTATGACATAACTCTTGACCTTCCGCCTAAGAGTTCGCATTTTATGGAAAGAAAATAGGCCTAATAATGAACATTCCTTTTATATAACATATACATTTATTTCATTTAAAAAAATCACAGTTCCTTATTTAAACTCGGACCAACGATGAACATTTATAAATGTACCACCTCCGAACTTCGCGGCTCCGTGTAAGTAGTTCGGCGAAGTACCAAGTAGGAATGACGACGATCATATCTCCCCTTACGAGACAACGAAACGACCGCGCGTCTCCTCGACATCGCCACCTCCAGCAAGGAGCCAGCCCCACGCCAAATGCGAGGCGACGCGTGCCGTGCGTGTATCGACGCATCGAGCGGACGTGCACAGCGCGCGGACGTAGTGCGTACGCGCCGCCCGCCGCACGCCGACACGCACCGTTCGGCGCCGGCGCCTCGCGATGACGAGCCAAGATGGCGGCGGCGGCGCACAGTGGCTCCGAGGGAGAAGACGCTCAACACTCCCACGTTAGGGGAATTGGGCTTCGCGTGCCCACTCGAAAATGCAATCCGCAGGCGGCGGGCAGCGAGCTTCCCGAGTTACGGAAGGCGGATGCACTGTTTCCTTGTCCTCAAGCGTCAGACAATTGGGTATTATGAAACTTTGGGTTTGGTTGGTTGGTTGGTGATTACGGGCGCGTCAACAGCGTAGGTCAATAGTCCCGTACGTGTTATGCATGTTTTTTCCCTAGGAAGATGGTGGTGATCTTCCCTCGTTGTATGGCGACATCCGGCGCCGACCTACCATCGGCTAGAGGGGTTTCCCACAAACCAGGACTCTTCCACCCGCCTCTCGGAATACGTGGTAGTGTAGTACATGTTAGTGTAAGTGTGTGTGTGTGTGTGTGTGTGTGTGTGTAAGGGGAGAGGATAGGACAAGGAAGAGGAAGGAATGATCGCGCGCGGTCTGTGGCCCCATTTGTTAGGGTACTACTCCGGCATTCGTCTGGTTTTTATCGGAGAAACCACGGAAAACTACCGATCAGATCAGAATTCCCCTCCCGACAGCGACTGAATTCGACTTAGCTGACAAGCTAGTATCGAAAATCCTGCCGCCGTCAGGACTCGAACCTAGGACCTCCCGGTCAGAGGCGCTGCAGTGACATCAGTTCATGCACTGAGGTACCACTCCCGGTCTTGGGTACGGATTATGCCAAGACGCGACTAACTAAATAATAATAATAATAATAATAATAATAATAATAATAATAATAATAATAATAATAATAATAATAATAATAATAATAATAATAATAATAATAATAATAATAATAATACAGAATAGTTATCGGAACTCAGGGATATGTTGCGAATTTTTTTTTTGTTAGAAATTGTGGACGCTCTGCCATTCAAAAGACTCAAGTTGTGTAAGACAGTGTTATTGCGAGCGTGTATGGGCGCTTTTAGCCTGGTTAGTGTAGTGGCCCGCTGCTGTGATCTATAGTTCCTGTGTTTTTTTTATATTAGTAACAGGCGAATGCGGGAGGAGTTTCATGATATCATAGACAGCGCGAATATGCTTCATCTTCGCGCCCGGCTCTCTCCTTTCACACTTTTAAGCATTACCCAATCACACATATTCGGAGACCAGCCTGGAGCTTCGAGCTTCTTCCAGCTGTGGCGGAGGTATCTAGAGGGGGGGGAATCCACAAACTGACGTGTAAGTCGGCGTTGGTTCACTTTCTAGAAGGGCAGGAACATCGCCAGCTCGCGAGATATAATATGCTTTGCGGGGTCGATTACCATATCAGTTGACAGATTCGTGAATATGAAGTAATAAATCGGTATGTCATTTGTGGGGATATAGTTATCACAAAGTAGTAATAGAGTAGAGCCAAGAAACAAAACCGTGTTTGAACTACCGTGTTTTGTGGCATGGTGCATAAATGGGTTATCCCTAGGATGCGTGGGTCCGGGAGCTACATGCATGCATAGCGCCTCTGAGGCTCTACGCAATACGTTATCGAAAAATACACATAATATTTTTTTTATTCTTAATAACTTAATTTCTAAATTTCAATAAAAATCAACTCCTAATTTTAAACGAACAATATTTACGAATAACTAAAAGAGGTCATCTTCGTCAACATAGTATTTTTATTCAGATAGCCGGCTTTCGACGGCTTTGCCGTTAGATTGTGCGTAGTCTACCGTCTTTTGCCGAAAGCAGTGAGACTGATGAAAGCCGGCCATCTGAATAAAAATACTATGTTGTCGAAGATGACCTCTGTTATTTATTCGCATAAGAACGTCAACAGCACCGAATCAGAATTCCCACAAACCATATTTATTTCAATAATTATTAAACGTGTTCGTGCTTTATGCCTGGCGCCCACTGCGCGCGCGGGCGCCGGCGGGGCCCGCCCACTACGGCGCTGTGTGCCTCCCGCGACCGCACGCCCCGGCCGGCACGTCCACTTCGCGGTGGGCCATCGCCCATTAGCCCCCGGAGGAGGCGACATCTCCCGCGCGGGACGTGCGCGCGCGCGTGCGACTGGACGTTGGCGCCGCGTGACTGCGATGTAGATGGCGTCGCCGCCGCCGCCGCAGGTACAACACGGGCGCGGGCGACGAAGGTCACGTGTTTAGTAGCGGGCGGTCAATTGTCAAGCGGTACGTGGCGCTTCCTATGGTTCGATAGGGAAGTCGGCTACTGGATTGATTAGTGATGCTGGGCGCGTCAGCGACTGAGGCCATTAGTCCTGTAAGTGTTGTGTATATTTTATTGTGTGGAGATGGCGGTGATCGTCCCCGGCTGTATGGCGATATCCGGCGCCGACCTATCAGTCGGCTTGCGAGGTTTTAACCCTGCCATGTATCTCCCACCCGTGTGGCACCGCCCCAGCCGGGACAAGTTCTAAGCTTCCGACCGGTCTCGCGGCATGTGTGGAAGTGTAGTGCGTGTTAGTGTGAGTGTGTGTAAGTAAGGGGTGATGATAGGTCAAGGAAGAGGAAGGAAAGATCGCGCGCTTTCCGTGATCCGTTTGTTTGGAGACTGCTCCAGCATTCGCCTGGTGTTATCGGAGAAACCACAGAAAATACCGATTACAGCAGCCGACCGCTAGAATTATCTTCCAGAGAGTGACTGAATTCGACCTACGAGATACTACGGACCTCAATTGATGCCCTGAGCCAACTAAGCCGGTTCTACTGGATGTAGAGCTTGTAATGTAACTGTAAATACTCCTAAAAGTAGTCGTGTTGCTGGTCTTTTTTTTATTTTCGTAAAGATATAATCGGATTGTGGAGACTGTTAAATACGTTGTATATCGTACAGGGAGTTTTCACTTCAAAATAATGGTGTTTATATAGTCTGTGCTTTCAGTTTGCTGGCATTAATCTCCACAGTTCGTCGACGTTTTGTTGGGACCAGGCAACAAATTGCAAAATCGCATAATCGCGAGATTAAACAGCGAACGACAATTTAAAATAAACATATTCAGAAAGAGGGATTAGCGAGTTTTACGTTGGAAACACAAAATAATATTCGTAATACAAATGTTTCCAACATCCATCCAGCAATTTGTTAACAACAAATTATTCGCGCATATTTGTCCCATATTCCTAATTGTAGGTATATGTGAGGTCCCGACTATGCAGTGGATTTTAAGGCATTCGGGTTACGAACAATAAAAACTTGTTTTTCGCACGTTAAAATTTCTTTCGAGTAAGGTTTTTTCTGATCAGCGGGATGTTTCTTAATAATGTTTTAATATATCAATATTATACTGAATTTGTAATTGACCACATGAAATAATTTCTCAAGTCTGAAAAATTTGCTTGAGGATTAAAAGCTGACGTGTAGAGGTCCAACACACATCGGTAATATGAATGTTTTGTCATTAACCGCAATTTCACGAATACATTTCAGAAAAAAGAATTTGAAACGTAAAGAATATCCCTTGTAAATACTATATCGATATCATACTGAAGAAATATGCTGGTACAGAAGAACGTCAACGATTCCAAAGTAAAAAATCCGCCTGAAGGCTATCTTGATTCGATTGTAGCAAAAAAATTGCTTGAAGTGAATATTTTGTTTAAGTATTTCATCCACTTCACTCTAACAATGAGAGTGAAATATGAATGATTATTCGTCTGCCGCCCGTTTTATGTGTTCGTTCAAAAATTTGAACAATCACAAAATCCGAAGGCGTTTCGGCCTCAATTAATCCACCGACTGAGATAGATCGAGGCTACAACTGTTGCCATTGCAGCGTCTCTGACTCTCTATGGTTCTAGTCCCGACATTGGCGGATTTTGATGCGGTTTGACAGCTACGTCGAATTAAGCCGCTGTCTGGAGGAGAATTCTAGCGGCCGCCTCCTCTGATCGTTAGTTTCCCGTTTTCCCGTAGTTTTCCGGTTTGTGTCATCTACAGCGGACGAATGCCGAAGCAGTACCCTGACCACAGACTGCGGGCGTTTTTTCTTTTCTCACCTGCCCTCACCTTTCCCCTTACACACACTTCCACTCACTGCAGCACCACACACATCGGGTGACCAGTCGAGAGCTAAGAGCTTGTTATAACTGCTGGAAGTTCTTCGCTGGGTAGATACCTGGAGAGGGAAACTCGCGGAAGGCGATTTGAAGGACTGACCCTGGTAGAGGAAAACCGCCTCTTCCCAGCATGTAACATGCACAACGTATACGATACTAATGACAATAACAGTTAATACGCAAATTAACGTACCGGCAAATGTGGCTCAGTTCATCAGCTGAGTGCCTCAGATCGGGAGGCCCAGGATTCGAGCCCCGACGGTGGCAAGATTTTCGACACTAGCTACATAGCTAGGTCGCATTCAGTCACTGTCTTGACAATTCTGGAGGGCGGCTGCTCTGATTAGTAGTTTTCCTTGGAGTCTCCGATGAACACCAGGCGAATGCCGGAGCAGCAGACCAACAACCGATCGACAGACCGCGCACGATCTTTCCTTCCCCTTCCCTGCCCATTCCTCACTTCGTGCCTACACATACTTACACTCAGTTGTACTACACTACCCCGCTTGACGGGAGCTTAGAACTTGTCCCGAGTGGGACTTAGCCCCCCTGGTGGGAGATACCTGGCAAAACCCCGCAAGCCGATGGGCAGGTCGGTGCCGGATCTCGCCATCCAGCAGGGTAAGTTCCAGTGTCGTAGCGTGTCAGCGCCGAGGACGGATGAAAATTTCGCAGCCCTCTTATTTACGAATTTAAATTAAAAATTTATCTGAACGGACTTATCTATATTGTAATATAATTTGCAGGTTTTATTATACAATATTAAACACAATTTGTATTTGATACAAGTCATTCTCTCTGAATATTAGTCACAAACAATCCAAGCACAAATTAAAATACGAGGAATCCCTGTAAGTCAGTATAAACGGTGTTTCCATTGGCTACAATGGGCATTGGCTGTCATTTTTATACATTCATTCAAAGAAGACGTCACAGAATAACTAATGAAAGAATCCATACTCATTTCAGTCTGTCCGAATCGTAGGTGCGACAAAAATATGAAATGAAATTGTTCAAATTGTTTACAAGATATTATTATTATTATTATTATTATTATTATTATTATTATTATTATTTATGGTGAAATTTTCCCGCCCCCTAAAACTGCCGCTCAGGGCAGGCCACCCCTGCCGCCCCACTACGCTACGCTTCTGGTAAGATCACCGCCACCTCCCGTGATAAAAAGACGCACACACATACTACACTGCGATTTATTCAGAGCTGCGTCTCACAGGTCATCAGCTGCAACGGTACCATCCAATCGCGAGCTTCCACGTCACTACAGTGACGTCACAATGGCGGCGTTCAACCTTCTGATTGGAGGACACCGTAACAGCTGTACGTCAGACGCAGCTTTGAATAAATCCAAGTATAATTTCGGAACTAACAAACTTGGCAGTTGACGCACTCGAAATCACTAATCGATCAGTCCAATCAGTCGGGTTTAGCGTTGTTGTGCCGGGGCACGCCGCGCCGCGCCGCGCCGCTCCTGGAGGGGCCCTCCGCGTCTCCGGAGGAGGAAGCGAACGCAAACAGCGGCGCTCACGAGCCGCAACTGCTCAAGTGTATCTCTTTCTCCCGCCGTGACTGGCGTCATCACTAGAGTGGAACCTTTTCGAACGGCCAGGAGAGCTTATTGGACTTTGCACTTGGCCTTTCGATTCGGCTGCCTCATGAGAAACGATAAATGGCTTGTGGGTCTCTGTTTTGTGGGTCTTTTCAGCGTTGGGCTCGTGGGTCTTTTCAGCGTTACGTTTGAAATACGTAACGAACAAACGGATTTGTTTGAAGCAGATACAGATGATTTTTTTCTAGATCAAATATTTGGTGACCACTTTAAGAACATAATCGTTGTATTATTTGTTAATGAAATGCACTAGATGTTGGTTAGAATTATTCAATAACACTACAAATACTTTAATGTGTATTGCTCAAGGAATTTTCTACAGAAATATATTTTTTTCTTAAAAAGAACTTGGTAACGTTATTCCACTGTTGGTAAAAAAACTTACTTAGTAGTCTCAAGATTTTCTTGTTTTCCTTCAGTATACATTTCGTTCTAGTTAATAATTAAGACAACCATTCATCAATTTAATGTAATTTTTTAGGCAGCCTTTTGCAAAAACCTGTTTCTTTTAGCGAATACACAGCATGCTAAAAGTTAAATTTCTTACTCGGAGACGAAATGTGAGACAATGCTCAAATTATTAGACAAACTGTGTGAATGCAACACAGTTTGTCTAATATCATACAATTAAATGATTTGTATACTTCAATTAAAATAAAAATGAAATCTAGTAAGGGCTGTCAAAAGATGCTATTTATGGTAAAAGTGATTGCATTTTGCTTGTAGAACTCCGCTCCTCGTCCTATCAGCCTATTTTGTCCTATCGACCTTGCCAACTTGCAAAATAAAATGCCATTTTTACAATTTGTAACGAATATAACAATTATCTAATAGTTTCAGATCTTCTTTTCTAAAATTTGCCGAATGGCACGCAATTAACCCATTACGATCGACAAATCTGGGTGACAAGGTACCATAGATTTAACTATATCTACTTTTAAATAATTTCAAAGGGGCGCCTAGCTGTAATGTATCATTACACCACTAATTGCGTTTTTATTCCTGCTGGCAGTTACTTGTAGCATGAAAAGAACTTTCTCCTTTAGTCTGAAGTGAGAACAATACATAGTAAGTACGAATATGACATGTACAAGTATGAACATCAGAGAACATTGATTTGTTTTATATTCATTGTTGTTGGAAAGCATGTTTTTTGTTATTATTGTGTCAGTTATTTTGTAAATGTTGTCTTTGAACCAAATGTAACCTAAGATAATTCCATTTACCATTCCGAAAATAATTTTCGTATCTTTTCCTATCCATTGGGATCAAAACGAGACAAGATATTTTTTGGGGCCGTGGTTTATAAGAAAGATATTTTTGTGCATGGAAACATATTTGAGTGCAAACTTTTTGTACATCAGACTAATATAATGTTGTGTGTCGTGATGATCTGTGATGAAGCCGATGAAAATTCAAGCTTTTATATTCTAATTTAAAAATTTGGGCAATGGTTTGTGTTTTGTTGTGATGATCAATATATTGTAAAATTATTAGTAGTAGTAAATTTATTTTATTCTGTACACTATCTTGTAAAACTCAAAACTACTCTAAAGAAAAGAAAAATATTTCAACATGGATTTCTTTACCTCATCAACGTGACATGATTTGCCCCAGATTTCCGGCAAAGAATTCAAACAAAAAGTTCATATTTTGTTTTTACCTTAACATGTTCGATATTTCAACAGTATGTTTTTAGGTCACTCAAAATTCGTAAAACCCTGGGGAGCCCCGAGAGATGAAGTAAGGCATCTGTTATCGCCGTCACATTTTTTCCCGACGAAAGCAAACCCACGAAGACTTCGCTCCAAACTCTCGTTCAAGGTTGCGTGTCGGAACTCTGGTAAAATTAGTGCTGGGTGTAAACACGGCGTCTGAGATGCTAGCCGGTGCAGGCTGTACGCTGTGGCCGGCTAGTCGTAGAGATAGTGGGGGTGGGGAGGGTTGGGAAGAAGGGGTGGGGGCCGCGAACAGTCGCCTGTCGGCTGGCGTTGTTTCTGCGTTGGAGAACCTCTAAGGAGATAAGCAAACCTCTCCGGGCGGTATCTTCCGTAGTGTACGACACGTTCGACACTCGAGGAAGGGGAGTCGTAGAGGGCCTCGTGTGCTGCTGGAGGTTTCTCTCTGTGACTAAAGAAGGGGTTGCCAAGAGAGCGCCGGACGTTCAGTGGCAGTGCTTTAGTAATATTTATTTTTTCTTCAAACGACTTCTTGCTGCTCATTTGCCATCGGCAGCAGGGGCTGATCCAGCCTATCATTGGAGGGGGGGGGGGTATTATCGTAGATTTTTGTTAAATAATAAACCAATTGGTTATTATTTTGTATATTATTTATGTACTGTACTATACAATATATTATTGATACTATACAATATTATTGTTTAAATAATTACATAATACGAACAAATATTTAAATAATTTTTTCCAAATAAAGGAAAGTAAACGAAAACTCTAAGCTTTTTTTGGGGGGAGGGGAGCATGGCCCCATGCCCCCCCCCCTGGATTCGCCAGAGTGGCAGCATATTCTAGTTCTTGTAATCATGAAGATACCCGGTACTTAATCCAAATATCGAAAAACAGGAATATGTAAACTCGATACTCTGCCAAAGCAAACCTTTTCTTCTCAACGTCGGTGATCGGAAGAAGTATTCTAGTAATTAACTTGTTCTCTCTTTCTCATTTTTCTTATATATAGTACAGTATTGCGCTGCTATAATCACTGAAACTATTCGTTATCTCCGTTCTAAGGAAGAATACTTTATTGACATGAGTATTAGTTGGAATATTGTATATTATTGGGGTACATAATTTTTTCAATGCAATGAGGTGTAGAATATAGTAATCCAGAATTGAAGAATTAAATGAGAATTTCCAAAGGTTTCTCTCAATGTCTTGTTTAACTAAATAATTTGTACGGTACACTATATAGGAGTGGGAACTCTTGGCTCTTCAGAAACCAATGATGCGTATTAGAAAACCTAGAATTTGCTGTACTAACGAAAGCCATTCAACATATAAATTGTTCAGTTAAAGAATAAAAATACCATTTTAACTTCGCTTAAATGAAAAATTCTTCATACGAATACATCGAGCTGGCTGGATATTATACCTATGCCCCCCACCCTACCCTAACCTACCCCGAAAAATCTTGGTTACGCCTCTGTAACAGCTGATTTTTTTTACTTTCTATCACTGGCCTATAAATCGATTCTACTAGTGGCGTATTAGTGGCCAAGATGTGTGTCCGCTGCGCCAGTTGGGTCGCGTTCGTCCGCGGCCGGGACTTGGCCGGCCCTGTCGCGCTGGCGGAGAGCCCCAGATGGTCCCGAAGCACGAGGGCACTCGCGAGTTTTCCAGAGTTCTTTGCTCTCCTGGAGAGCTGTTTGCTTTGGCAAATTGTGTCTATTCGCCCGTGTCAATTCAGTGTATACGCAGCAAAGTACTCGGCAAATTTCTCCGTGTTATACAATTAAGTACTAGAGCCCTCAGACGGCTCGCCACTTCTCGGAATTCCGACAATCAAAAAACGTTTGAGATTAAATAGCTAACCACCTGTTTTAACTTAACTATTTGTTATTATTATTATTGAGTAAATTTTTACAAACAATCTATGGAGCAATTGGCAAACCGCAGTTCAGAGACGTATGTCCATGCGGGTAATTTGTAACACTTGTAATATAAATCAGTACGAATTCCAAATCTAATTTCAGGTTGTGTACTATATACACTCATTTTCACTTATTAAACTGAGAAATGAAATATCTGAGCATAGCTTTTCGTTCTTTATGCTAAACACGTTTTGAAAAGTATACAATACGGAATAAGCGCAGGACTCCTCAAAATTTGAGGCGGTACAATGGTGCAAAATTCACAAAAATATTCGAGATTTCGAACCACGACCGTTTTTCATGATTTGTAAGATTTTATGATTTTCATGTTTTAGCCTCGCTTTTTACTCTTAGAGCTTAATAGAATAGATGTTAGAAGGTAGGTTCCTAGACAGGTGTGGATCACAGTTGTATAACGTGATCGCGGGATCAATGTTTTCAATATCGTAGATTGATGGAGCAGTTTATGTTAAAGTATCGTGTCTATCACGGGGTGCACCTCGATGCAGCAAAGTTTTCGCAACCTTGCACCGCGCCAACGGGGCGCGTCGGCGCTAGGAGAGCGCGGGTGGAGGCGGTGCCGACAGCTGCACCACTAGCTTCACCTCCATCCTAGACCCACTGCCCTGCCCCCTGCCCAAGCCCCCGCCTCGCTCCCACCTCGCCCCCTCCTGGCCTCCGCCTCAGCCACGTCATTCCGCCTCGTCCTGCTTCGTCCCGCCTCTCCTCTGTCTCGTCCCCGCTTCGGCCCCGCCTCGTCTCGCCTCTACCCGCCTCGCCCCGCCTCGCCCCGCCTCGCCTCGCCTCGCCTCGCCCCGCCTCGCCCCGCCTCGCCCCGCCTCTCCCCGCCTCGCCTCGCTTCGTCCCGCCTCTCCCGCGCCTCGCCCCGCCTCGCCCCGCCTCGCCTCGCCACGCCTCGTCTCGCCTCGCCCCGCCTCGTCCCGCCTCGTCCCGCCTCGTCCCGCCTCGTCCCGCCTCGTCCCGCCTCGTCCCGCCTCGTCCCGCCTCGTCCCGCCCCGCTCTCCTCGCCTCGCCACGCCTCGTCCCGCCTCGCCCCACCTCGTCCCGCCTCGCCCGCCTCGCCCGCCTCGCCCGCCTCGCCTCGTCCCGCCTCGCTCCCGCTCCGCGTCCAGGGCCCCTGTCTCGTCCCGCTTTGGCCCCGCCTCGTCTCGCCTCTACCCACCTCGCCCCGCCTCGCCCCGCCTCGACCCCGCCTCGTCCCGCCTCGTCCCGCCTCGCACCGCCCCGCCTCGTCCCGCCTCGCTCCCGCTCCGCGTCCAGGGCCGCTACTGCCCCTCCCCTGCCCGCGCCGCTGACGACGACGCCCCACGCCTCGGCGCCGCCCGAAGCGCACCTGGCCAAACACCCACGCGCTTCGCAGAACCGAAGCGAAGAGCGCAAGAAGAGACGGACGGCCACGCGCCGGCAGCGCGCCCAGCGACGGAGGTGGAAAACACATCTGGCACTGGAAGCCGAAGACAGTTGGAATTCTCTTGAACTGCACTAAGTGGCTTATGAGTGCACTAAGTGGCTTATCCTCATTTTAAAATCTAGGCTATTTCATCTGGATACCACACACTGAAACAGAGACGCTTTCCCTATTTGTCCATATTTCTGGTTAATAATGAATTATAATAAATAATGACATATTTAGCTTATAAGCAAATTGTTCCGCAGCTAGCCTTCGAACAATATATGCCACTGACCACGATTATTTCGGGGCGCAGGCGGAAAAGGAGTGGGTTATGTCTTCATGCCCTACGCTTTCTTGCGCAGGACATCAGAATGGTTTACCTTTGCCTTGTTGTATGAAAGAATGGATATTGAGAGATGAATTTCTACATACAGCATTTGTATGTAGTACAACAAATTTTGTAAAACTTTTGCATAACATTTGCAACTACGTCTCGAATGAAAAATGGTTTTGTGTGAATAAAATACGCAAAAATATAATAGTTTCATAAAATTGCCTTTCTGTTTCATCGCTCATTTCTTATTTTCATTCTTTTGTCTTTTTTCTCCGTTCGGGAGAAAGTCTAACCATTTCAAAAACCGAGCAGATATCTTCACGTCATCCAATTTCAAACTAAATAGGGCTATTTCAGAAGTGGAGTTCGGTTGTTAAAACACCTCAACCTCCATTTCACGCTAATGAAAGATGTGCGCGTGCCCGGCATTCAGAGGCATCAGCTCGATAACATTCCTTGTAACGACCCCTCGTCCTAATTAAGAGACGTCTCCGCTTCCGGAAGCGGTCGTTGTGGGCGTGTCAAAAACTCTCCGGCCTCCGTCGCCGGTGCCTCTGCCTTCTATCGGGCGCCGAGGCGACGGCCATCTGGCGGCGGCGCGCTTCCTAAAGTGTCGACGTGACTTGTCGATCCTCGGCTCTTCCTGCAACACATCTACTTGGAAGCCACCTTTACTCCTTGCCCTGGATTCGCGCCTGCGCCGATGCTTCCGTACATCTGTGACGCACATTTGCCACCCGCCACTCGCGCTGAAACTCTCGCCCTCGCCCACTCCTCGCCTTCGCTCTCGCTCTCATCCTTTCTCTCGCCCTCGCCCTCACCCACTCCTCGCCTTCGCTCACGCTCTCGTCCTTTCTCTCGCCGTCGCCCTTGCCCTCACCCACTCCTCTTCGCTCTCGCTCTCGTTCTTTTTCTCACCCTCGTTCCCTCGCTCTTGCTGTTGCCTTCGCCTTCGCCATCGCCCTGTCTCTCATCCTTGCCCTTGCCCTCACCCTCACGCCCTCACGCCCTCGCCCTCGCCCTCGCCCTCGCCTTCCACCCTCGCCCTCGCCCTCGCCCTCGCCCTCGCCCTCGCCCTCGCCCTTGCGCCCCACTTCTCGCCTTTGTTCTCACCTGCCCTCGCCCTCGTCGTTACCCTCACCCTTGCCATTGCTCTCGCCACCTCCAAGTGGTTAAACCATCGTCCCACGAAATAATGGTATATTTAATGCAATATGCATCTCATATTAGGTAATCAATTATTTAATAAAGTAATTACAGTAGATGCACAATAATGGCGTAAAAGTTGTAACTCAATTTTAATATACTATTGTATGTGAACATCAATTGATTGAGTAAGAATATGCTAAAAATTCAAAATCTTTTTTCGATCTTTCTCATCTATCGGAACGTGACTGATTTAGTAAACAGCGGAACTCTCTGGTTAAAAATGCTTTTAGTTTTTTTTGTTTTGGATCGGGTTTCATCTACATTATAGATGCTCTTAGAATCAAAAATCATTTACAACACTTTCTGCAACTCCTGAAGTTGTGCTTTGTCATCCAAATCTTCATGAGCAGCAAATTCCCATGAGCAAAGACATGGATCCCATTTTTACTAAATATACACTTCAATTTTAAGTGGTAATTCAAAATAGTTGTAGCAAAACGTAGTTTCGACATTTTTGTTAAAATTAATAGTGTTTTCAGTTACTTAATTCGTCGTGGTTTTATGAATATTTGGATTTTAGGCATTTTTCCTTACAATGGGTAAACTTTATGCATCTCAATTACTCATTAAATTAGTTGTATGCCATTAAAGAAAACGTTGACATTAAGAAACTGAGATAGAACACGCACGCATGCACCCGCGCGCGGGCACACACACACACACACACACACACACACACACACCAAACACACACACACACCAAACACACACGTGTATTAAAACGAAACAAAAATAACTGGTTGTAGAAATTTCGGTTATATGATATTGTTTTTATAGTAAAAGTTTCACTGTAAAACGAACTGCGAAAACCAGACAGAATTGTGTAATAATGCTCCAGAGTTTCTCATTTTATTCCTCCTCCTCGCAGCGAAAGCTTATGCCGTTTAATAGATAAGTTGATTCCGGCTAATTGGTTGCGACCATACGTTTAGAAATCGCCCAATAACTCAAGTCGGCGGCAGCGGTGGCAAAGCTGGTTGGTCCGGTGGAGACTGCCAGGCCAGCGAGCGGGCCAAGGGATAGAGAAGTGAGCTCTGGGGCCACAGATCTGGTGAAAGAAGAAAAAAATCTGCATTTGCTTAAAATGAGTTAATTATTTAGAGGAACTAAATTACCCAATCGACAGGTTTCTTCTGTTATGCTGACTTATCTTCGAAGGTAATTACCTTGTAGTTAATTATACCATTAGACCGCTAAATATAAAAATGAATCCAGCTCACCACTCTATTTCTCTTTTAGACGAGTTCATAAATGTATTTTTATTCCCTGGCAAAACAATGAAGACAAACGATCCGACCTGTTGATTTAAACATTTAAAATAAATACATAGAATGTTTTACTCGAGTAATTATGGAAAAAAGGTTTATTAAATAAGTTACACTTGAGATTTACTGTTTGTGCAAGTGATATACTGTAATAGGGAATAGAAAGTATTTGAGAGTTCCATTTTAATGTAATTCTCGGTGTTACGCGTTTATATTTGAATATGCTTTAATGAAGTTAATAGGAAAAGACTTATTTTTGAAAGCTGTTCTAAGTAAATCCGTTAATTCTCTAAAGAACAATATAATTTAATATTGTCCTCTATAAAACATAATGAAATGAATTTAGAATACAAAACTTGAGAAAACTTATGACTAAATTGTAAGGAAAGAACCTACAAACGCTCAAATATGAACGAATAGAAATAAAAATGATTTAATATTTTTTGGAAATATTGTCATTTCTTCATAGAATTTAGTTTGCTTCCGGGAAAATTTGGTGTTAGGAGAGAAACACACACAAGTCAACAGTTTGGATTTCCAGTTTGTCTGCACGATAATGAAAGATAATATAAAAAGAGAGAACAATTACATCACTAGTAACATGCAAGGTTGTTAACTTGGAACGTGGCATTTCCACATTTTCCTGGAAGAACCAATTAATTTGGTTTTATTGGTTATTCTGATTGCTAAATGTAAATTGTGACTGTCATTATCGCTTGGTAGACCGTGTGACGGCAACTCGCTTTGTTTCGGTACTAAATCCCTCCGAATTCCTCCATGTAATGAATAAAATACAAAATCATTGATTACACATACACAGTTCCAAATTGACATCCACAACCAAGTTTCATCATTATCTGTGCATTTATTTTACTACATACATTAGTTTTACAGTATGTGTTCTTCATCTCTGATTTGATCAATTTTGTTTTCCAGATTTTTTTTCATCAATTCAAAAAGATTTCCCTGTGTGGAGAACTATTCCATTTTCCCACTCCGTAACAAATTTATTTATGAAATCATGTTGTCAACATAAAAAAACATTCTTCAAATAATTTAACTCCAATCAATTATAAAAACAGAAAGTCAAATAATGTGTCGACCTAATCTCGTAAAATTCATTGATTAAGTGCAAGGAAAACAAGCTCTACACGCACGATGGCATTTTCCTAAAACCCAACTTAAAATATGGATTACTAACGGTCAATACATTTTTTTCTGCGCAAACGCGACTACATCAATATATCCTTAATTTTCTAATATTTATCTTCTTCAGTTGTGATTTCTCATCGACAAAAACAGCTAACGTGAACGCATTTATAAAGCGTCTGTATTTCGTGTTTTCAACGTCCAATAATAATATTATTACGATACATTGCAATGATTTATAAAGACTTTTAAAATAATAAATCTTTCTATGATATAATTACTGCACTTAATATTACACATAATTGTTATATCAAAATACATTAGTTTAATTATTGTTATTATCACATGTTTTTATATCGGATAATTAATCTCTATAACGGTGCGGCACAAACAATTTCTTTCCGAAATTTTGCATTCAACAATTAAGTTAAATTACTTGATTATTTCGTGTCATATTCTTTATGCCACTTAAAATGATCGAATGAATATTTTCACTCCCTTACTTTCAAATCCAACAGGTAGTGTACGTAAAAGTACAAAACTCTATGAAGACAATTCCCAAAAAAAAAAAATTCTCTCCCCAGCAGGCATGCGAGTATAACGAAGGATGTTCGTTTTGTCCACAGCGCTTTCAATGGTTCTTAGTGGTATCGAGTTGGGATCTCGTGAGGGGAGGCTTGCGATACTGCTCCCTTTCCGGCGAGTCGCGATTTCTGCGCGAAAGGAAACCCTCGCCCCCGCGCGCCCCTGGATTTGGGTCACGCAAACATTTGTCGGACGGGGGAGGGGGAGGGGAGAGGAGGGGAGGGGGAGTGCTGCGGAGGGTGCTCGTGGGCGCGGGTTGTTTGCTTAGCCGCCAACGCGTAGTCTGCCGACGTAGACGCTCCACCACTGCGACAACCCGCCCGCCTCGTCCCGCCTCCCCCCACCCCGCCTCGCCACCCCTCGCTCCGACTTCCCCGCCCGTACCCGCCCGTACCCGCCCGGCCCCGCCCGGCCCCGCCCGGCCCCGCCCGGCCCCGCCCGGCCCCGCCCGGCCCCGCCCGCCCGGCCCCACCCGGCCCCGCCCGGCCCCGCCCGGCCCCGCCCGGCCCCGCCCGGCCCCGCCCGGCCCCGCCCGGCCCCGCCCGGCCCCGCCCGGCTCCGCCCGGCCCCGCCCGGCCCCGCCCGGCCCCGCCCGGCCCCGCCCGGCCCCGCCCGGCCCCGCCCGGCCCCGCCCGGCCCCGCCCGGCCCCGCCCGGGCCCGCCCGGCCCCGCCCGGCCCCGCCCGGCCCCGCCCGGCCCCGCCCGGCCCCGCCCGGCCCCGCCCGGCCCCGCCCGGCCCCGCCCGGCCCCGCCCGGCCCCGCCCGGCCCCGCCCGGCCCCGCCCGGCCCCGCCCGGCCCCGCCCGGCCCCGCCCGGCCCCGCCCGGCCCCGCCCGGCCCCGCCCGTCCATTCCCTGCCCATCCCCACCCAATCTCCGTCCATCCCCGTCCATCCCCGTCCACCCCTGCTGGTCCACGCTTTCTCCCCGTCCCTCCCCGCCTCTCCCCTCCCTACCACTCCCCTCCCCGCCTCGCTCCGCCTGGCCTCGCCCACCCGGCCTCGCTCCGCGCGGCCTCGTCGAGCCTCACTCTATCTTGACCCTCGCCTGCCCAGTGGATTCAACGATCGTTTATTCGTCCATTGTTTTGTCGCCCACCATTCCAGTTCCCTTTGCCACTTTCTCCATTACTCCCCCGTCTAGTCGCTCACCATCCAACCGTGTTCCGACCGCACCTTCATTCATCCTTCTACTTGTTCCCTTCATTACTACCCTGACCACCGCCCACAAGTCCACCACACACCCTGTCATAACCATCCATTCGGCTATCCACATTGCATTCACCTTGTGAACATAGCTCATTGGCCACCACACCTGCTCTCTGCCACTCCCACTCTCCGCAGACCTGCCAAATATTTGTCTGCAGATCGACCAACTATATCACTAAAACCTATGCTCCGATCATCATTCTCCTATGAATTTTCCTCCCGTGTTAGTAGATCAGCGCTCACCTGCAAGGAGTCTACCATCCACTCAACACTGTTATGTCTCTGTTACGTCTATCTCTACCGTTTGTTGAAAATAAATCTCGTTTCCATCCAAATTGATATACAATCCAGGGGGAAAACTTCGGCTTTCTTCATGTAGCGCAAACCTATCGTTACGCATTTGCTGCTAATTGGCACGCGAAAATAAAATGCAACGGTGTATTATTCCTATATTATCTTAATGTGTTTTTCATTGCCGAAGAGGGAGAAAATGGACTTTACAACAATAACAATCTGAATACATATCTTTTTATGCCTATTTAACTTTTGATCAATTTATTTTAAAATTATGCGTGTGAAAGAGTCAACATTTCGAAATCCAAGGCGAAAGAAAAGATAATACGTGTTACCCAGTGTCCTAAACAAAACTCACATGTCAAATTTTGCACCGAAGCTGCCAGCACAGGCTGCACTGCTCATGCTGTCGAATGAAAAAGTTTAACGAATGAGTATCTGACATTCGTAAAGGACACAACTACATCATACTTCGATATACTGTTTTTGAGGGGATCTGCCTACTTTATTCGAAGCATCCTGAGTAGAGTGGAAATCTGAAAAATCATGGGGGGATGTGAATTGTCCGCGCCTCGCTCTTGTCCTCTGCTTGTCGTCGTCTCCCGGATGGGTCCGTCCACACGAGCTGTCGTCGGACGCCCACTGCCCTGTCTCGTCAACGCCCCGCCCACACCTGCAGGCAATGCCCATGAAGTCAGGTTACTCGATCGCCTCTCATTTGTCACGGCTCGCTTGCTCTCTATTTTTGCATTATGTTTACTTCTACAGATTGCTATTCATTCATGCATTCATTAATTATGCATTCATATTAAGTTAATCCTCGAATGTTGGGTTTTTCTTCAGTATTGAAGTATTTCTACTTGTTCCTATTTGTCCCTGTCGCCTAAACTTGTGTCTGTAACTTGTGTCATTGGTTTCAGATTTAACGTTTGAGTAGGAAGTATCAATTTTATGACATTGATATTAGCGGTTAGTTGTTTTTACTATCGATGGGTTTGGTTTTAGACTTGTTCATACTTCGATTTGTTTATAGTGTCCTTTGACGGTTCATCAGATGTTACGGTGTCATCCAATCGGAAGCTTAAACATCATTAGTATGTCACTTCGGTGACGTTCAACCTCCCGATTGGATGACACCATAACAGCTGATTTACGTCAACAGACCCTATGTTTGAATGGAAGTATAGTTTAGGATTGAGCCAACATTAGTCTCAGGACAGATGTTTGGTCTATAATTGTCTTTCGCTTCAGGATTGGTATCAGGCTGAGAGTCTGCATTAGCTTCGAAACTAGTGTGAACCTCACAGCTGATGTTAGCATCATGTTTCGCATTTGCTTTTATTGTAACGTAGCGGGTTATTGTTGTCATTTGTCTCCTAACAACGGGGTGTCATGTTAGAAGATCTTTTATAAACAAGCAGAATGCTTTGTGAGATCGTGGAGGTTAGAACGACGGTTTCTCGGTTCCTCAGGTTGTGGGTTTTACGCAATGGTCTGCATGATTAGCTAAAGCTATAAGCAACATAACTTTTTAGTGTTTGGAGAAGTCAAAACGACTTGTTAATCTGTAAGACAGAAGTCTTGCCATTAAATTGTTACTCTTGTTGAGAAGGACTTTCATATTTCATGATAAGAAATTGTCAACGGGAAGTCGCTGACGTGCCTGCAACTCTCTGACGATTAAGACGTTACAAGACTAGAAAGGTTGATATTTGCTTCAGGGTCGTCGTTGACATTTGTTTCAGCGTCATCGTTGACATTTTGTGTCTTCGTTAGTGAAAGAATTTACTTCTTTGCCGGCGTTAACTTTACCGTAACCATTGGAACTAGCGGTGACTTTAGCGTTAGCGCTAGCTTTATCGTCGGCGTGGGCTCCGAGAGCCCCGTGTCCTCCTGCCGGCGACGCTGCGGAGCGCACCAACTTGCAGAACTCGGTTAACCGCGCGCGCCTCGTCTCTAGCCGCCACAGTTTCCAAGCGCCCCGCCCCCGCCCCCTTTGTAACGCCACCGCCGCGGCGGCGCGGGCGCGAAATTAGATCACATTTTGGCAGAGAGACTCCGAGGACCAACAACCTGACGGCGCTTGTAGACGAAATTGCTTCGGAGGCGTCGTATTAAGCAACGATGCTGGAACGTAAAAGATGTCGCAATTACGAGGCTCCCACGAGAAGGGAACGAAACTGTTTCGGCCTGTCGTGTTTCTCACAGAAGGCAAAATGCGGCAATGAAGTAGCGAATTCGTTGTTGAATGTTGCTCGGTTTTCTTGTAGTAAAGGGCTTGTGATACCCGCTTGAGAACGGTGTGCAATTGAAATGAAAGTTACTTCCCATATATCTGTGTACGGAAATGTGAGTGTGTCTATCGCTTATGGACGCAAAAACTACGCCACCGATTTCGCTGAAATGTTCACACATTGTTCTTATTAGTATCGGGAGTATGCAAAGAGTGGTTTGAATTAAATCGAACATGTGGGAGCGTTGCTCTTGCAAAGTTAATCGACGAAGTGGGCTGTACGCCGTTCCCAGAGTGCGATCTATGGATATATTTTTTAA
>BLKR01002656.1:105000-184421 GCA_011170035.1 Teleogryllus occipitalis
GCGACCACCTACTATGATCGATAGTTATCCGTGGTTTCTCCGATCAACGCCAGGCGAATGCTGGAGCAGTACCAACACAAACGGGCCACGGAGCGCGCGAGATCTTTCCTTCCTCATCCTTGTCCTGTCCTTACCCCCTTACACAGACACACACAAACATGCACTACACTACCACACATGCCGAGAGACCGGTCGGAGACTTAGAACTTGTCCTGGCTGTAGCGGTGTCGCGCTGGTGGGAGATATTTGGATGGGGAAACCCTGTTAGCCCACTGTAGTTCGGCGTGGGATCTGGCCTTCCAGCGGGGGAAGACCACCACCACCACCTACTGAGAAAAACACGCAGTACGCTTACGGGACTAATGACCATGCTAGATGACGCGCTCGGAATCACTATAAATCAATCAATTGAGGAAAAACATGCTCTAAATTTACGGGACTCATGATCTTAGCAGCTGTCGTGTCCGGAATCACTAGAAATCAATCAATTAATCGGCTGCCCCGTCTGCAACACATTTAATTGATCCCTCGCCGAGCGTTGGGACCTCTAGGAGCGAGGGCGTGGGTGGGGGCGATTCTCTCATGGGACCCCAGCGGCGCCCCTCCGCTCCTCGTCCCGCCCGCCCTTTCTCCGCCGGCTCCGCGTGCGTGGCGCGTGCGGATAACGACAGGCGCGCTCGGGCGCCGCATTTTTCACGCTCTCCTCTGCTCTCCTCGCCCGCCGGCCCGGGCCACGCACACAGTGTGCCGCGAATGCCCTTCCACGGCGACACCCGAGGATATCCGAATCTGAATTTGGCAATTTTTTTTACGAACTGGGAATTCGAGTCTTCCCAGTTTTATGCCATTCGAATCCTGTCGAAATGCTCTGAAATCTGTATAAACTATTATTTCTCGACGGAGAGGGATTTCTTATTTTTGTACACTCGGCACGAAACCGACGTTTTTGTTACATTTTCCCCCTTAGGCTTTATCCATCCGATAGCAGGTACAGTTAACATCCCGATGAGACGCAATTACGACCATACACTTTATAGGAACACCCTTGCGCGTTCCTCTGATTTGGGGTCACCAGAACGCAAGACCCTCCGCGACAACACATACACGAGAGACTAGGGACCAACAACCATGCCCAAAATGGGACTTGAAGCCCGGACCCTTCGGACCGATGCGCAGAGTCGGTTCACGCTGTTAGCGACTTCGTCCATCCAGGTCGGCTACAACTTATTTTTACGTTTCTCATTTTAAAACCTTGAGAGGAACCGACAGATTATTTTGGTATAGAAGGCGTGTTGGTATAGAACGCATAGAAAATATTCGTCATAGAAATGAAAGGACTCTTTGCCCATAAATAAATTATGAACACTCTATACTATCTTTAACAAATATCTACACATCACCGTGAATTATGTACCGGAATACTGAACACCCGCATGTAAGCAGCATCAACAGTCACATTATTGTAAATCTAGGGTGAACATCTTCGAGTTGTCATTTTGTCGCCGAGTGATGAACAAGTTGCTATTTCCGTTTCAAGGAGTTCACCCAATTGGTGAACGTAGAGTGGACGTGATGAACAAGTTGCTATTTCCGTTTCAAGGAGTTCACACAATTGGTGGACGTAGAGAGCGTTCGGTGCCACTGCGGCGGGGCCGCGCGGCCGGCTGCAGCGGCCCGGGCCAGGGCGGACCTCTTGCATCAGAGCGCCGCGTGTTTATTAATTCGACGGTATTTATCACTATCGCGCTCGGTTAGTTCTTGCGCGCGATACCATCAGCGAAATGGGAGCGCGTCGCGCGGGGCGCGAGACTTCGTTATTTAAAGGCAGCGCTTTTACGCCCCGCCAGCCGCCGCCGCCGCCGGCGACCGCTTCTACGCCGCGGAGCGCGCGAACGTGCGGCAAAAAATCGACTCGATCGCCTGCTCGCCCCCGCGCGCGGCTGTTAGACCCTGCTTGTCACCGTTCGATGTGGTTCGACCTTGTACGACTCCTGCTTGTCGGTTTGTTGACCCTGTCCGATACTGCTCCACCGAAGACAGACCTGCTTGGCCTTGCTCTGGGCTATTCGATCCTAAACTTAGTCTTCCCCCAGAGCGTGTTGGGCTGTACTCGATTCAGTCGCGATTTGTGTGTTCTTCCTTGATCGGTTGTGACCTTCCTCAATTCTGCCCAACCCTGATCTGATTTGCACGAGGCAGTTCGATCCCGATACACCTTATTATGAGTCGTGGTCGACCCTTGCTTGCAAGGATCGAACACGATTATCGTTGTGTCGCTGCACCATTCTCGTTGTGTGACTCGGCTCGACTATATTAGATCCAACTTGGTCGAAAGCGGTGTTTGCTCGGCACTCTGTGACCCAACCTTTTCTTGTGTATGGTACTGTTCGCCTCAGCCTCCTATTTTTTATATCTCTACTCGGTTCTGCAAGCCGCTCCTCAGCGTTACTAAATATTGGGTTGAAGTCTAGAACACGGTACAACCTAAGGAAGTCGTTTAAACCTGCACTTCGCCCCGCTCCGGCGAGGGATAAATCACAGTGGAGGGGATGAGGGGTGGTTAGGCGAGTATAAAGGGAGGCAATTTTACCCTAGTATCTTGCCGGAGATCTATTACTAAATAGTTCTGCAATCGGGGTGGTGTGCCTGTGCGATAAAGCTTGTAGTGTTGTTTCTTCATAACGTGTTTGCAACTACGCAGTTTGAATTCTGGAGGTTTTCTTATAAAGTACTTTCTTATAAAAGTGAATTGGTAATCATGCGGGGGATAGACTCAAGGGTGTTTATAGTGATCGCGAGAGCGTAGCCCAAGCCTCGCCGTGACTTAGATCCGGGCGAGCAAAGCGAGAGAACTTGCCTTTGGAAGTAATTTGACATTAAAATGCGGTGAGAAAGTGTATTAAGGGAGAGCTATGAAAATCGCTTATCGGTCAGTTTTATTCATTTCTATCAGAGCGCGTAGCGTAATTTGAGGGAAGGCTTAAGGAGACTCCCCTCCTTTGCCCCCTTCCCTCTCCTCACCCTCTCCTTCCCCTCCGCGACGCTTCTCTAAGGGTGGAACGTGTTCCCTACTTTAACCTAATATTGTTTTAGTTTGCGTAACGTTCACCGGTGTCGATTTCTCGATCGGGCGTATTGTGCTTCAATTCTTCTCCTATCCCGCAGTTATCGTTGTTATTTGACCTTATTGTGTGTACCAAGCTGCCTTTGGTTCGACGAAAGACCATGCCTTTTACCTTGCTCCATGTTTCCAAGGCGTGCTGGAATAAGCTCCTGTGTCCTGTAAAGCCCTGATCAACTTTCCGTGATTATTACGATTCCTTCTCAACCTATTATTTCCTTAAATTTGTTTTTGCACTGAAGGGTTTTTATTTTATTTTCTTCGTACTTGTAAAGTAAAAATGAAAGGGAAGAAATCATTGATGGAAATATTTCTGAATGTCGTCCAATGTATTGCCAGGGCTTTTAGATAATATATTTTCTTGCCTGTGATGATTAAGTTTGGAAATTGCGTTTAATGAAAGTGGTAATTTACCATTAGTATGTTTGATAACTCTTACGTAATAAGGTATCTAGAAATGAAATGAATTATGGTCTGTTATAATCACGTTAATTAGTATTTTGAAAGATCTAAATGACATGTTACACTAAAAGTAGGGAAATGGGTCGAATATTGATTAAACTTTTTACAAAACAGAAATTATTGTAGATAATTTACCTCGGAATACAGAATCAAGTAGTGTCACAACATCATTCGAATACGCATTTTTAAGGCTGCTCCATTTAAAAATTCCGATATTTTCCACTTACACGCACGAGTGAACCTGAATCGTCGTTTCGACTTAGCTTTTCACCTATGAGATTGCAGATCCAATTTTCTTGATCAGTCTACTAACTGACGTAACGTTCTTCAACAGATGAATTTTAGAAGTGTTTTCTCTTGCTATGTATTTGCGGCCAACCCATAGAGCCTGGCGGATTCGGCAAAATTGAACCGCCTCACCTAAATAATAGTCGGCGAACATTAAGATATTACTTCCATTTAACAAAATATCAATTTATTCATGTCGGTACTTACAATTGAGGGATACAAGAAAACACGCGTTTTCATGTCTCATAAAATGTGTATAGGTCACTTAATTTGAGCTGTTACCCACAATTAATGTTCCTGTTAGCCCGATGAAAATTGACACTAGTGAGCATTAATGAAACGTAACGTCCTCCGGATCGTAATCCCAGCTTTGGAAGTAAGCCGCCCGCCTCCCGCCCAACCAAGTCCAACCGGATTTTACACGCAACCCCGGCAGAGCGCGCGATGGCGCGCCGCTGGCCGACGGGCAGGGCTGCGGGGGGCGTGGTTGCGGGCGGTCGCCGGGGCAGTGGGGCGGGACAGCTGCGGGGGTGGGAGGGTGAGGCGTTCGCGTGGTCGTGGCGAGAGGGGTGAGAGGGGGCGGGGCCGCGTGGCGGGAGTAGTCGGGGATGTGGCGGGGTGAGGGGTTTGCGGGGGCGGGGCTGGGTGGAGGTTGGGGAGTGGCAGAGTGAGGGATACGCGTGGGCGTGGCGGGGGAACATGAGCAGAGGCAGGGCCGCGGGGAGGGCCGGAGAGGTGGTAGGGTGAGGGGTTCGCGTGGGTGTGGCAGAGGGATGAGGGCGGGGGCGGGGCGTCGTGGCGGGGGAGTTACGCTAGTCGACGGACCGTGGGCGTGGGCGGGGGTTAATTTGTCGGAACACGGGCGGAGCTGTCCACGCGGACGTGTCAGCAGGGCCGCGGGCGGTGCAGCGCGCCGGGCGATGTTCGCCAGCCGCACCCCTTCCCCGCCCCTCACCCTCCGCGCCATCCCGCGCCATTCGACTTTTACCAGCGCCGGGGAATGTACCGCGGGTTGGGACAGGCCGCCGGCGGCGCGCGCCCTTCCAACTCTACATGATGTACTGGCCGCCGATTCAAAAGAGGATTTTCAAAAATTATTTCGGAAATGGAAAAGGCGGTAGACTCCAGTAAAGAAATGACTGGTCCTGAAATAAAATCGTCATTTTCTTTTGTGAATGCTGGTGGAAATAAATTGATATTTCTCAAAATGAAATTTCCTCTTCATACGAAACCGTTGAAATGTCCGATCAACAAATTTATATTTGCAAATTAAATATCACCAATTATTGAACGAGTTGATATTGGTTTGATCTGGATGGTATTTTCAAGGATGGAAGTCGAGTGTGGACAAAAATAATTATTTGAGTTTTTAAGTTACCAATTTACCGAACGGGATTTTCAATGGGTCTATACCGCATTAGCTTTCTCTATTGCGGCCGAGTAAGAGTTAGATCTTGATGTGATAGCTGGGTGTCCAATTTTTTCAATCCCTATTTCACTGCACAAAATGTGGACTTCTAAATGTCCACTATGAAAAATGTCATTTTAAAAAGTTACAGACGAGTAAAATAACTAGTGGCTCCTCATTCCTTAATCACTTTTGTTGTTATTTGAATAAATAATACTTAGTCAGCAAGGATTCTGACAAATAAACCTCTAGTAAATATGCTGTGTTAATTCTCTATTCGTGTACAGAAAAAGTCCTCTTAGAAAACCTCATTATTTCGGCGCGCGGCGATGTCTTGTTAGGCGGAGAAAGTCGAGGCGCCATCTGCCGGCGGTGACACTCAGCTATGCTTTCTCGGCGCTCTCCAGACAGCGGAACAAGTGAAGGGTGCGCGAGAAGGTGCTAGTGAAACTTGTTACTTCACTTGACAATTTAATTTCGCTTGGCGTCCCCGAGGTTTCTTCTGGCGTGACCACAGGTAGTTATTTTTTAATACTAGCTCCAGGACATGAAATTAACATGTTTTTCGTCAGTGCGCGGAATAAATTTTTAACAAGGAATATTTGGAAAAAGGATGTTAAATTTTGATAAATGTAAATTTTGAGAAATTAAATATGTACGGCAATGTGTGTTCAATTTAATAGCAATTTTTGTATTCCTACACTCATCGTTTCTATTTCGTTTAATCATTGAACTTCCCTGAAACTTATAACCTAATAAACGGAGTGTAAATTTTGACTTTTCTTTATTATTACGAAATTGTTCTTCACAAATATTTACCGTCTAGTAATGTAACGTTAAAATTCTTGCAATGCAGAGAACAGTAAACGCCTTGAGACATTCGTTTACACCGAATGTAGAGTGATCACCACTGACGTTAGAAACATAAAACTAGATTGATTAAAAGCGAGTAACTGTCCCATTTTTTCAAAATACGACGGATTACAAAATTTTATTGTATTTTAATTACTTCATGTTTCCTAAATTCCTTTTATCAATTTCGTTTTGCTCTTTTCTAGAAAATTGATTGTTGAATATATTACCATTTTGGGTATTAATGAGTTAAACAATTTGATTTCCTAAAAAAATTAAACTGTTATTACGAATAATTGTTTAAAATTGGAAACTGATAATAGCAAATGCTAAATTATTCTTCAATAACCTCACTATAGTCCTGTCCGCTTATTTGAGATGCGTTTAAGGTGGCTAAGCATTCCGATTATATATTATGTTTGTGTCCGTGCTCATGTTTGAAAATTCATGAGGTCTAACGTCGGGTTCGATAATAAAAGAATATTCAGATAATAATTGCCGTTTGATGAGTCACATCTACCAAAATTTCCTTTCGACAGTCATCGAATTTGTATTTGGCGTTTGTACATCGTATCACGTGGATACTGGTTGCAATCTCGCAACAAGCACCTTGTTTTAACAACAGCCGCTATATCAGATTCCTCCTTCTCTTCAGCCCGTTTGTTTTTTGGATCCACCGCGGCGAAGCGCGTGACGTCGTCGGTTACAGATGACTCGGCTCAATTCCGCCATTTTCGTTTTTTAGTGCCCCCCTCGCTGAGTGGGGCTTTTGAGTGTATCATGGGCGCATCCGAATTAAGCCTCATTAAGATGCCGGCGTCGCAATCAGCAGCCATAAAGAGCTGCGGGCCGGTGTGGGCGGACCCGGGCGCGGGCCCGGGCAGGCCAGAGGTCTAGGGGGCGTGGTCTGGGGACCACCCCGGCAGGCGCGCACCTGGCCGCATCCCCCCCCCCCGCCCCCCGCCCTCGCGCTGCGGCGGACGGACCACTGGGATCTCGTGCCTCCGTCTGGGAAAGTAAGACATTGTCTTGCTGACCCGGGAAGCCTCATCAAAAGGGAGGCTCTCCGAGTGATGGAGGTTAGAGTGTTCGCTACTTCGTTGTGTAACACATATAATTAGTGAACATATTTCAATAGTCGGTGAGTAAGCAAATGCATGAAACAACATGAAAATCAATTGAGGCTAATGCAAGATTAGTCATGCAACAAATGATATGCATAGTTTTCGTATTTCTTCCTTCGAAATTTATTCCATGTTGACTGTAAAATAATGTACAAAAGAAATTACATCGCCCTTAAAACCTCTCTTTTACATTGCATTAGTGTTATTTTCATTTCATTTCTAGCTTCAGTAAGTTTCTGAAGATTTTTTTTCTGGAATTTCTACTCTATACTCATGTTACGTTCACGATAATATCATTCGATGTTTTTCTGAAAATTAACTCTCCGAATGACTTTGAAGCGATATATTAAGGCAAGATCGTTATGCCCTCTTTTCAAAGATACTTTAGCTACAATTTCCAGAATATTTGAAAGCATACGTAAGTAGGAAACTGAAGTTATAACTAGTGTTATGGTGAATTGAAGGTCGTTCTGAGAAAGCAATATCAACTGTCAAAAACTAACTTCCGAACACTTACTTATCCATCTCATTTGCATCATTTTTCAGTCTTCTGAATCTGTTCTCGACCTTATGTAGCGGAACCAAGAAAGTTTTTCTTCGAAAATAAATTAGTGCTGGCAAGAAAACTATCCGTTCTAAGACATGTGTAGATCGATCGTCTATCGGCTTCGTGTGCTGTGCCACCAGCAAAAGCGAGTCCTTTGGGATGGTTGCGGAGACATAAATTAACCCAGTCGACGAGTGAGAGGTGCTCTTGAAAGGTCACATATATTCCACTCTGTCACAATAAACCATTAAAATGGAAACTAATTTTCTTTCACCACATATATTTTCTGCGCTTACGACAGTCGTTCGGAGAACGTGAGCAGTGGCCAATCGGGGGCTGGAATGCTCGCCTTCTTCGCGTCACGTTCTAATCCGCTGATGCGATGTCGAAATGCTTTCTCACTTTCATTTACCTCTTGGCAACTTCAGATATTGCAGCTTCCTGTAACGTAATGCTTCCCAGTAGCTAATGAAATGCTTGAGCAAGCTTCGAGTAGTAAATTACACGGAGGTTTAAGTGGACGCGGGTTGTAGATGGATACCGGTTACGCCCACACAAGATGAGTGCACGATGCGAGGTGCTTCAGTACGAGATGCACCGGCAATCATTAGCAATCCCATGCAGGGGAGCATTTCCATCCTGGTATCCAGAGGTAACGCCTAATGAAGAGCATGAGCTCGAGTGAAAGATGTTGAGTTTTAGAGCAATTTAAATGTGCACAGGCATGGTTTCTCTGAACAGAAAATGGACCGGATTTCTCTTATCTAATATTTATGGCTCGTAGAAAACTCCTAATGCTGTTTTCAACACACTTCAGGCAGTTTTGTGGTAGAATTCGTTCATAATCGCTGGATAAATACGTGTGCAATGACATGAGATAGGCGTGGGACCAAGAATTTGTCATTGTTCATTTAAAATACCAATGTTTCATGAAAAAAGCCTATTTCCAAATGCAATACATCCATAGTTGAATATCACTTGGAAGTTATTTTCATGATTGTTGGTTTGTCTAACTTTCTGAAATCTAGTTTTATCCCTTTTTTGCCACCCATAAGTTTTAGTTTATTATTTATTAATCATTCTTCTGCCATCATCCTTCCGTCGCCCCAGAACTTACGTATAGGGGATTGATTGTCTTCGTCTCCAAGACTGTTAAAACATTCCAAGCAAACTCATCGCAAGAAGAAATAATAAAATATGTTTAAAAAACTATAAAAATAACACAACACAGTTGGTTTAATACTACTTATTGTTATTTCATTTCAAGATATTTTCCTTGAGTAAGAATGGAAAATTAGTGTTCTTTTTAATATATAATATAACTGCAAACTAGCATTCGAGCATTAGAATTGCTCCGAGTAACATTAATAATAATAATAATAATAATAATAATAATAATAATAATAATAATAATAATAATAAAGTTAACATTCTGAAATGAAGTGCAAGAAACGTTGAAAATTTAACATACTTCCCTTGAACTAACTTACTTGTAGCAAAAAATAACGAAACGAACAAAGACAACGACGTCATCGACACCAATGCCAACTTAATCTATAACGAAGTCGTAATCTACAACATCAACAATGGAAGTGACGATGACGACGATGACGACGACGGCAAAAACGACAACGACATTTCCATCAGCCCTAAAACCGACGTAGACAACCCCTGAACCAGTAACTCGTAGCAGCACACAGCTGACGGCGACAAGTGCATCCGTGCGATGTCGCCGCAGATAACGTCCGCATCAGAGGCACGACGTGCAAGGGCCGGGCGGCGGCGGCGGCGGCGGCCGTGGGCGCATTCCTCGGAGCGAGCGGCGAGCGCAGCCCGTGCAGCGGGGCCTCTTACCTGGATGCCTCCTCGGCTAATTGCCGAACCCCTGTCCTCCACTTCCCATCCTCCCGCCCGCCCGCCAGTGACTTTTTCCCAGGGCCGCTCCAAAAACAAAGAAACAAGAAGAAAAAAAGAGAGAGAGGTCTAGCTCGGCGGCGGCGCGGCGGTCACAAGTCGAGACCCTCGACCGCCCGCCGGACGCAGATCGAGCGGCGGGCGGGCCGGTGGGCGGGGGCGGGGGACCCGGACGCCGCGGGGGTGGAGGCGGAGGCGGATGAGCAGGAACAATAAAAAGGGAGTTAGTGGGTTTTGTTCGAGGCCCGCGCTGCTGTAGGTAATAGGCTTATAACAACACGGCGGTCGACCTGGCGGACGGCACGAGGTCTCTGTTATCTAGTGGCGGCCGCGGCGGCACTAACTCAAGCCAATGAGCCGCCGCCGCCCCCACCCCCACCCCCTCGCGCGACCCTCCGCCCCCACTTACTGCGGTCCTAACGAGCCACTCAGCCCCGCCACCCACTGGCGTTGCCTTCGACTTCCTCGTCCTTCCTCCGCCACTTCCTCCTCTCCGCGCAGGTACTACCCTCCCTGACGCTTCCTCCCCTCAGCAGACTCCGCTGCATCCGTGGCCTACTGAGACCACCGCGGGTTTCTGCTCAGGATTATCCTCACACCCGCTGACCGCCGCGGTACGCCGATCTAGCAGGCCAGTAGCCCACCGCGGGTTTCTACCCTGATTTATCCTCACACCCATCAACCGCCGCGGCCCGCCGATCTAGCAAGTCAGTAGACCACCATGGGTTTTGCCCAAGTTTATTCTCGCTCCCGTTGACCAACGCGGTGCGCCGATACGTCAATACGATAGCTGTGCGTCTCCACTGCTCCCCGTCGCCAGCAAAGACTTTGGCTTCTCTTATATCGCCCGCTCGTACCTCAAGTCATTCCTGCCCGTCACACAAGCTGTCTCAAGATATTGTGCAGTAATTCTTCGAGGGTGCAATCACTGTTTTCGCTTTTTCCCTTGCCCTTCCCCTTCCCTTCCCTTCATTTTTCCTTCCTTTCGTTTCCTTCCTTTCCTTTCGTTCCCGTCAGCTCGACACTCGTGCGTCACTGTTCCCATTGCCATCTGCGTACTCAAATCACTTACACTTCATTGTCCTTGCCTACCAAATTTCTCCGACCTCCTGCTACAAAACCTCAGCCTCTCATTGAACCGCCTACACGCGCTGCAACCACCTGCTCTCTCGCTTCCTCCTTCCGTTACAATGGCCACTTTACACCCGCCATCGCTACACATTTCTCGCAGACGCCACTTTCCCTTTTGCCATAACTGCTCGCTTTGATTCCAGTAAAACTGGTAGTACGTACTATAAAGATAGTGTATGGGCCCCCTTTATTCCTTCCGTGCCACCAACGAACTTTTTAACAGATTTTAAAAGTAGGAGTGTGACGTCGTAGGAACACAACAGCAATCTCGGACACGAGCTTCAGATATTTACATATTTATTAATAAGTATTTACAAATAAATAGTTTGATCCGTTATGTACACATCTGACACCCTATATCCCGATCGCAGGAGCGATCCTTAAATGATGCAAATCTGCCTGACTCGTGGCCCTCGCCACTCCTCAGCGAGCTTACGTGCATAGCGTAGAGCCCCGGCGACCGCAGTCACCCGTGGAAAAAATGTTCGACAGCGGCGTCCCAACACATGGGTTGCACTACGAGCACAGCTCGTCTCCGCACCGCCCTGGGTGCAAGTTTTGTGCGTTCGCACCAGGTTTTCACTCAGCTCAAAACCCACCCCTGCACTTTGCGCTCTTGCTTATATACTTTCCAGACCACGTGACGCGTCACGTCACCACAACGTCATCTTGCTTTCGCGCGGCACTTCATGCAACGTGACTGTCGCGCCGCCACTCATTTTGGGGATCCCTTCCCATGGATTTGCGGAAGTTCCCAAAATACCTCGGGGTGCCTTAGCCCCTAGCTACCGTTTATTCATTCTACTTCCTTTTCTACCCAGTATTCTCTGGCACCCTAATCATGCGACGCGGTGCCTGCAAGGCGCCGGTCTTCCTGCTTGTTAATACAATACGTTACAAGGAGACTACAGAAAAAAGGAAACTTTTTTAAAAATGTAGTTGTCGCTTAATTTTGCATTATATCTTGTATATTTTTTCAAAATACGGAATTAAAATTATATAAAAAATGCCTTTAATCTTTTTGTTTGCATAGAGAAAAATGCTCGAAATCATATTACAAAGCGCTAAATTCATCAAAATCTGTCAGTTTTAAACAATTTCACAAAAAGTAATGAACTTTCTCCTCGAGGGTAAATAAACACGTTACCGCAAGGGATCAAACGATTTCTTTTTCCACCACCGCCGCTGAAAAGTTTAAAATAAAAAATGAAAAAAATCTAAAATCGTTTTTCAAATATATAAATAAGCCCTTGTACTGATGACTTCATTTAACAAAATATTTCTTTCACAAATCATTGCTACATCAAAAAATTTGTATTCGAAAGTGTTTTAAGTGAGTTTTTACTTTTTTGCTATGGAGTAGAGAGAAAGTTATGTAATGCTGCGGGAAAAAATGGCGTATTTTCAGCAGAAAAACTTTAAAACGGGGTCCTGGTGACGAAAAAGTGAATAAATCCAGTTTCTAAATTTAGAAAAAAAATCCTTTATACGTGGTGTAGCCAGAAGCTATTTTTTGTGCGGTCTTGATACCGAAAAATCGAATGACAGAAAAACGTCTGTCTGCCTGCCAGCCAGCCTGCCTGTGTGTCCGTTTGTCTGTCTGTCTCTCTCCGTCCCTCTCCGTCCGTCCGTCCGTCCGTCCGTCCGTCCGTCCGTCCGTCCTTCCGTCCTTCCTTCCGTCCTTCCTTCCTTCCGTCCTTCCGTCCGTCCTTCCGTCCGTCCCTCCGTCCGTCCGTCCCTCCGTCCGTCCGTCCCTCCGTCCGTCCGTCCCTCCGTCCGTCCGTCCCTCCGTCCCTCCGTCCGTCCCTCCGTCCCTCCGTCCGTCCTTCCGTCCCTCCGTCCGTCCCTCCGTCCGTCCGTCCCTCCGTTCGTCCGTCCCTCCGTCCGTCCCTCCGTCCGTCCCTCCGTCCGTCCGTGAACAACGCTAGCGACTAAACTGTTGAGCGGATTTTTTCCAAAATTAATATTCCCCAATCGATCTGGCTGATTTTTGCGGCCATTTTGAATTTGAAACGGATATTTTAATTTTGGCTATTACTTTACATGAAGTCCCTGCGAAGTTTTCCAAATTTTCTAAGTAATGGTTCCATCGTTTTTGATTAAGTTTAGTTGTTAAATAATGTTTAGGACGTTTAAGAGAATATTTTAGGTCTCATGTTCGTTGAAAATCTTGATTTTTCCCCGAGTCTTCCAAGAACTAAAGTATTAAAGGTAGAGATTTTTTTCTCTTAATGAAATCTGTCCTTTCAAGATGACCTGAGACTCGATCATGCATAATTTTTGGAACATTTGAGTACTTCTCCCGTAATTTTGGGTGAAAATACGTGCGAGAAAGTTCGTGCTGTTTTATTACCATTAGTTATGTTTAGAATTAGAATTTTACATTTTTCTTTATCGCATTTTCATTCACATGTGGACTCGCCGTGAATTGTCTCCTCCCTGTCGCTTCTGCACGACTGGGAGCGTTGGTTTGCACTCTTCAGGGCGGCGACAGGGCTTCCTGTACTTGGGAATTAGGGTAGCGGTGAGAGGGGCGCAGGTAGATGCCACTCCGAGAACCCTACGTGTGGGGGTAAGAGGGCGTTAACGACCCCCGGAGGAAGCGGAACAACACGAAACTGAGCGCCCAGGAGGTGATAAGTGAAGCACTAAAGGAAGAAAAGAACCTAGTGGTTATCTATCATGCGTTGTTGTTGAATGTGATGTTTGAAATGTAGTCTGATTGTGATGAGTGTAATGTCGTGCAATGAGTAGTGTTGCCTGAAATGTAGTCTTGAGTGGCCCGAGTGCTGGAACCCAGATTGCTCCCAAGAAATTTATATCCTTTTCCTGGTCAGTTTATCATTGTTGCGTAAAGGTTTGTATCTTGTGTCGGTATAATGTTTAATTAATGGGAGAAAGCATGAATGTAAATATTCCAATTACCATTGTAATTTATGAGTTAATTTACAATGCTACTTCTTTCCTTCTCAATACAAAGTTTGTCAAAACTGTATTTTGTTAAAAAAAATGTGAGATTATCGAAAACGATTTATTATTTGTATGAACCTAATTTTAATGTTTAAAATATTTCACTATTATTTTTGATTTGCCATTGCTGCAATAAATTACATTGAGAGATATAGTTCTCAATAAAAAGTGACATTTACGTACAAAAATTGTATGCAAACGTTTTGGACAATTTTAAAGAATTATCTAACAATGCAGCCTATTAAATAAAAATTAAATTGAAATAGTACTTGTATCTAAAAAAGTGAATATACTATATATCATTGAAAGTCTGTTATGTCAAAAGACCCTTGAATTCGTTCGGAATCTCTTTCCATGTGACCTTGTTGGTGATAATATTCATTCAAAAAAGGTCAATAAAGTTTATCTGCTGTTACATAAAATCCTTCTCTGTCACGAAGTGCCGTTGAATTCTTTGTAGAAAAATCTAGAATAGCGATGCGCAACGCGCCAGTAATCCTCTTATAAATTTGATACCCGGTCCCATTACGTCACTCTTTCTCTTCCGAGCGCCCTGCGAGATGAATGAGCAATGCCCTCTCGCTGCTAATCGCACGTGAGCGAGCGCTGCGATCGCAAAGGCGAGGCGCGTGCGCGCAGCCACTAAGCGGATAATTCGGGTGACAGATCGCCCCGATGGCGCGGAGCGCTGATCTGCGTCGACGAGAGCACGAGACGCAGCGAGCCCTGGCGGCTGCGCTCCCTCCCTGCCCCTCTCGCTCCCCACGCACCACCCTTTTCCACTTCCCCTTCGTGCCCCCTCCTCCCTCCACCCCGTCCCGTGACCAGCCGTCCTATGCCCATCCGTCGCGTACTCAGCCGTCCCGTGTCCAGTCGTTCCGTTCCGTGTCCAGCCGTTCCGTTCCGTGTCCAGCCGTTCCGTTCCGTGTCCAGCCGTTCCGTTCCGTGTCCAGCCGTTCCGTTCCGTGTCCAGCCGTTCCGTTCCGTGTCCAGCCGTTCCGTTCCGTGTCCAGCCGTCCCGTCCCGTGTTCAACCGTCCCGTGCTGTGTCTAGTCGTCCCGTCCCGTGTCCAGCCCTCCTTTTCCCGGGTCCAGCCGCCCCGTGCCGTGTCCAGCCGTCCCGTACCGTGTCCAAGCGTCCCGTGCCGTGTCCAGCCGTTTCGTCCCGTGCCGTGTCCAACCGTTTCGTCCCGTGCCGTGTCCAGCCGTTTCGTCCCGTGCAGTGCCCAGCCGTCCACTGCTTCGCCGTCCCGTGCCCCGTCGTCCCCAAACCCGCCATTTTCTGTCCCACCGTCTCTTGCCGCCGTCCGCTGCCTCTCCACCTCTTGCCCCGCCACCACCACCGTCGTCCTCAGACCCGCCATAATATCCAAATTGCATCTTCCTCAAAAGTCTTAGCAGATAGCATTCCGTTCAGTCGTCCTCGTGAGAATGACGAAGAACTCGCTCAGGATTCCTTGCTTCCATAGATAGCCCTTTTGCTTTCGTATTTGAAGAAACTATGAAAAAAACAAAACGCGCCTTTTAACGTAGATAAATTGTTTAACTATTTGTATTGGTCAGATAGAAAGACGGTGGAAAGTTTGTTATTTAGAAATGAAGCTACTAAAAACTCTTAAATAACTGGTGATTTCTACGTTCTAAATCGAAGGGTTTCTTCAAGAAAGAGAGTCATGGTGGTTATGGTCTTCCCTTAAAATATGCCGAGTTAAAATAATTATATTTTAGTTGATATCACACAAGGCTCCCACAATTCTGCCACATTCACTTCGGTTTGAAATTTTTATGCGTCAACATCCATGTCCGTTATTCATTAACTTAAACTTTAATAAAGTGTTTCCTCCTTCCCAGTCCTTAAACACTAGCCAGGATGCAACCGGCTCTGCCTTCTCGTGTAGCTAAAAGCGAAATGGGATTTTTTGAAAAGCAGATGGGAGAGAAATCGCGGGATGCAATCGGGCGATTTCCGCCCTACTTCCCCTTCCAAGCATCCTCTCCTTAAGTCTCTCTCCTGGCCTTCATTCTAACAGTTCGCCTTTCCGTTGCCACGACTTCCCATTTCTCCATCCTTCCGGTCCCTAACCTTTTCCACTCACCTCTCGCTCACTATCTTGACTTCTTCGCTTTTCCGTCGCCCATCGTGCGGTCGCAGCAACCGCCACCCTTGGTCCTCTGCACGCCTATCTGGAGCTGAAATTTAAAGCTTCTGCCTCCAACGTTACTCTCTTCCGCAAATGAGGATCAAATTTATGTGCTACAAACACCGATACTACTGAAATCAACACCTTAAACAAGTTTATTACTACAATTAATAATGCCTTCAACAATATCACAATGCTTGTTACCAAACTGTCGTCATTACTATGAGCTCCAGCACTGCCACCAACACCGCTGATATCGCCCCACGATAACCACATGAACTACAAATACAATCGCTAGGTCTTCCTCCACTGTCATCACCAACTCAAACTTCACCATCTCCATCACTACCTCCATCTCCACCGCTACTTACATCACTTACCACTATTGCTAACACTACCACCCGCAATGTCACCGTGACCGCGATCACCGCTAACATTATCACCATATCCATCGTAATCATCCGCATCACTTGCATCGAAAGGTGCGCCAGCATCACCACTTCATTTCCCCCTCTCCCCCTGCTGCCTCCTCGGCCCGTGCTGGCGCGCGCAGCAGCTGCGGCCGCCGAGATAGCATCGACCGGCGCGCCGGCCACCCGGCGGCGGGAGTTTTAATTAAACATATTCTTTACCGGCTCCGTAATTACTTAATAATATTTGAGGTGATGCGGCGCGCGGCCAAAGCGCCTGGCCGCCCGCAGCGCTGCCTCCCCCACCTCCACCCTCCCTCCCCCTCCACGCCCCGCCCCCACCCAACTCCTGCCCGCAACCGCCACCGCATGCAGCGATCGCCTGGAAAATGAGCTTCAAAACAACCACATCGACACTGACGGAGTAGCGGCAGAGAGAACGATATGTGCCCTGTGTTCCCTGCAAAACAGGCGCCTCGAATGAGCTATTAAAAATCACGCTACCACCCGTAAAAAATGAGATTAATATATACATTTATTGATTGTCGTATGAATATTATAATGGGTCTATTTCAAAAACCGATACAGATTGCGGAGCCCAATCCAGCGATGTGTTGCAAAACTTTCAACGCTTTATATGCAATTTTTATGGATATACATAGTAGGTCTGTATTGTTTTTGACGAGGCAGCCGCAAACATTTACATCATTTTCCATTTTAAAATAAATATTGCCTAAGGGACACATTGGTTCTACCATTCCCGTCACATTTCGCGGGCTTGTGAAAACGCATATGTAAAATGTAGTGCGAGTCCACTTAACGAAGACGTCCTCCACTTCGAGAACGTTTCAATTTCCATTGAACCATCAATGAGGCTTTCAGTAGTGCGGAAGCAACTCGGATTGTGAAAACACGTGTTTGCACGCCAGGTAACTTCCTCGCCGTCCATTAACTGAAGCGCAGCAACTACGAGCAAGCACTCGAGCACGCTTCGTAATGAAGCAATATGAAAGACACAAAAAAATCAAATAAATCCCGGCACTCCAAACGTTCATGGCATTCCCCTCTTGTGGGCCTGCCCGAACCTGCGTGAAATGCGTCCTGACCGGGATGCGGATCAGGTCCGCCAGCCAATTACGCGTCCTCGCTATTGGATTCTGCTCTCAAACGCGGATAAGCAGCTCGTGTAATGGGCGAGCGGGTGAAGGGCCGGAAAGGTGGAGGTGAAATCAAAAGCCTTGTGATGCGAAAGAAGCGAAAAGAGGTTATTTATTCATTTATTGGGATGCAAGGGTTCTTCAACTGGTGAGGTCATTCAGGCAAACACTGTTAAGAAAGTATCTGTAACAAACAACACGTTGAGTCGCGTTTGGCTATGTGTACGTAGCATGCAGGAATCTTCTGGCTGCGAACAAGTTATTTTCTCAGTGTATGACTGATAATCTAATGAGTAGATGATAACGATAATGAGGAGAATTATAGTGAAATAGTGGAAATGAGAATCAGGGGAAATGAGAGAACTCTGTGGAAACCTACCGAGAACTCGTTTTGCCCTCCGCAAGGGGCACGTTAATTCACCGGAGATCCTATGCTAACTCCAAGCTGGTGGAGTACAGTCTCAGCAAGTATCAATCTCTAGGCTCCTGACTGGTCTCCCGACATGTGTGGAAGTGTAGGCGCCGGTAGCAATGGTAGGAGGAGGCGCGGAGACGAAAACGCGAACAACGGTCAGAGGTGGTGCAAGTGTACACGAAGGAAACGGAGGAAAATGGAAACTGGGAACAAATCCTAAAGATAGGTGCGAAAGCGTGCTATGCAACGTGTGAAGAAAGCTATGAATATGGGGCGGTGCTGATGGGAAACGCGAAGGCGATGGTGTCCGAGAGGACAGTAGTGGCGATGGCAGAAGAGGAAACGGTTGAGGAGGCGGACTGCAAGAGAAGTGACGGGGGTGAAGGCGAGGTAGCTGTGGGAGTAACCGGTATTGATGGATGGGAAGAGAGGCGGAGGATTCATCTGCAACAGTGGGAGGTATACCTCCTGTCATTGCAGTAGTTGGCGTTGGCGGTGTCTGTATGAGTAGTATTTCCTCTTGATACAGGGAGAAGGGAGGACATCGTACTATTCTGCAACATCAGCAAAGTTACTGCAGTTAGGGGCCGTCCATAGTTTACGCGAGGCGATTTTGGCGATTTTTCAACTCCCCCTGCCTCCTTGGTGAGATGTCGTGAGATTTGGCTCGACCCTCTTTACCCCTTCTAATCTCGCGTGAGATTTTTCAAAATGCGTATTTTTAATGTAAATACGTTAATTTGTGATTGATTGCATTGGGATTTATTTAAAAAAACAATTTACTTAATTATATTTAAGACTAGATATGACTAGTATTTAGAAAATAGAGTGACTAAATTAGAATGATTATTATTGCACTTCTAAAAACGCTCGGTAATTTTTCTTTAAAATTTCTATAAAAATACAGGTAATGAGATATATCTCATTACCGCCTCTCCCAGACGTAAGGTTTGGATAGATTCACTTGACCCCCCTCACCCCCCTAAGACCTCACGTAATTTATGGATGGCCCCTTACTCTTCAAGTGATTACCCAAATTTCTTTCCACTACAATCGACTTCATTATTCCTCCAGTCATAAACTCCGCCACAGACACCTTCCTCGTTACCAATGCCGCCACCTCTGTCACCTCTTCTATTGCCACTCACCTTCATGTCCGCGCCACCACCAATACTACAAACTTAGCATAATTTGTCATAATTTCTCATTATCAATAAACATGTAATTAAATAGGATTACAAAAAGTTTACTTTTAAGTACGTACGCAAGAGGTTAGTTAATGATGCAATTATCACTCGCCATAGTTTTGAACGGGATTCAATTAATTCCCAATAAGAGTGCATGCCTCCAAGAGGATTACGTGTTTGCAGCTAGGTGCTGAGGCCCTGCAAGTGCAAACTTCGAAACTTGTAGAGCTGTTCATGCGGCAGTTTTGCACTCGAGTAACTCGTTCGCAACTCGAAGGCAACTTTGCGGCAACGAGGGCGGGTGGTGAACCACCACGTCTCTGGCAGAACCACTGGGGAGAGGGGAATTCTCAAAGCTGTTTATTTTCTGTTGAAACTGATATGAAAGCGTTCGCGGAATCATTATCGTATTGTATCCTTTAACTCGATTAACGCAGTATGTTGTAAACACCTTCAAGTTTTATGCGTGAAAGATAATAGCGATAATAAATAATAAAATTTCTGATAAGCTTATGCAATTTATTTTTCCATAATCGTCCGTTCCATCTAAAAGATGGATGGAAAGATAAAATACTTTTGAATGGCGAGATTAGAAAAGTATAAATAATACTTTTTGGGGCTACAAACGATAAATTCTTACACACAAAAAATCATCAGTTGCTTTTTTATTGTAATAGAAATATTTTTCACGTATTTATCTAATAATAGTTTCAATGAACATGTAAGTGTACATGTATATTATTTTCTAAAATATCGTGTTTAATCTGCTTGTGAGTATATTATTTTCAATATTTTTTAAAAATTTAAAGGAAGTATTGTAACGGCGATGTCGTATACCGCAAATTATTATGTCAAACAATTTTCACGAAACAGAATAATTAAGAGTATTCAATGATGCTAATGATACTTTTCATTAAACTTGTATGAAATAAGGGTGGACACTATTTTACTGTGTAAAGGATCTGCCATTGACATTCACATTTTTCGTCTACAATAAAAATTTACAATTTATTTCATTATGGAAATAATCATTTGTTGACATAGATATTTAGTTATTTAGCCAAAAACGGTAGAAAACTCTGTGACGTATGGGGGACAAAATCATCTGCGCACGCTTTCTTGAGTTTCAGAATCCTTTCCCAACAATTTAACTATTAATAGTTAAAAGATAATAATAATAATAATAATAATAATAATAATAATAATAATAATAATAATTTAAAAAGCTAGAGATTAACATTTCAAAAACTAGTTATTTTCGTTTCCGAGTTATTTGTAATGGTAAACGAACGGCAGATTTGATTTTTTTGTATTGTTAACGAAATAGAAACTCACTCTAAGCTCTAGTACCACCACAAGCAAAAGGAGAGCTCAACAAAACGTGTGCATAGTGAAGGTACATTTACGTCTAGAAGCAAATCAAGGGGCCATCTCAGCATTTGCTCAATGGATCAGGCAAACGACAAAAACCTGATCGAGATGAGGGTCATTGACACGGAAGCTGAAGTACATTACTAGTTACAGGCTTATTAAGTGTTTTGTTTTAAATTATACAATACAAATGTAAAGTAATTCATTATATTATATCATTGTTTTGTGAAAGTAAACATATTCTTTTTGACATTAGAAAAATATTAGAACAAAGTAAAAGAATTTGTTTAGGTATGTGTTAATATGAAAGGTCTAAGGGAGATGATGAGAGGAAATTCTCTTATTGATCTGGGGTATCCGAGTGACGTCGCATCGAAGGCTGAGGTGCTCACGTTTTGTCCAATACATCTTGGTCTTCTTCAGATCAGCTCAGATCATGACTCTGGCCACAGAAGCCTACGATATCAAATTTATTATTCGAATAAGGTTAGGGTTTTGCAAATTAATTACGTATATAGGAAAATCACTAAGTGTGAGGCAACTCTCATTGCCAAGGAGCTTAGGGAGCGGCGTGGGCGTCTAATCCGTGGAGGGGGGCCGGAGTCGGCGTCAGCGCCCAGGCGCCGTCTCGTCGCCGCCGCGGCCGCTCATTAGGCGGTGTCAGAGGCGACTTAATGAAGCGCCCGAACCCGGCCCCGCCCCCTCCCGTCACCTCCGACGCTTGCTGTGCCGCCCCGAACTGCCAGCGGCGACTCGACTCGACGCGACGGTCACCGCCCCCGCCCCGACCACGTCCCTAGTCCCCACCCGACGTCTCCGAAGTCGCCCCTCCCCGTCAGGGCCCCGACATCGCTCTCGACCTGGTTCCCATCGCTGCACCATTTCTGTCCACGTCTTCGTCTCGAGCGTCGTGCTCATCTCCATTCACGACCTCGCACTCGCTTCCGTGTCAATCCTATTCTTCGGCTTCGCCTCGACCACGTCCCTAGTAACGCTCTCGTCCCTACCCGACGTTCCCGTAGCCGCCCCCACTCCCTCATGTCCCCGACTCCGTCCACCACGTGGTTCCCATCGCTACACCATTTTCGTCCGTCTCCGCCCCCCAGCATCGTGCTCATCCCCACCCACGTCCTCGCACACGCTTCCGTGTCAATTCTTTTCTCCGGCTTCGACCTGACCACGTCCCTAGTAACGCCCGACCACGTCCCTAGTAACGCCCGACCACGTCCCTAGTAACGCCCTCGTCCCTACCCGACGTCTTCGTAGCCGCTCACTCCACTCATGTCCCCGACTGCCCCCACGATCTGGTTCCCATTGCTACGCCATTTCCGTCCGCGTCCGAGGCGATTCGAGTTTTTGACCCTTCGCACTCCATCGCTAGTTACTCGTCGGCGACGTCCTTTGTTAGTAAGACAACCTATGACACGTCTTCTTGCCTCACTATAACCTGTGACACCTCGGTTCTGGATCTGGCTACCAAACACTTGCAATGTAGTAGCTCCATCGTCGCTTTGTGATGTAGCGCTATCTCGGGTTTATCTCAGAGAATATAGAACGAAGTGTTAGGCAGAAAACCTTTTCGAACAAATCGTAGAATATAGCGATAAAAATAATTCCAGTTTATTTTAGTGGTTATGTTCTTAATATTAATGGTTACAGAAATGTATCCCTAAGTAATAAACTTTAATTGCTTCAATTTTTAAAATCAAATCATTAGAATTTTTTCAGAATTCCTCGTTCTTTTAGGGAGGAATTTCCCTTGTTTTCTTCAATTGTGAATATGCTCCTTCTTAAACGATATTACCACCTATTTCCATGATATTTCGTCTATTATTCTACCCCAGTTTGAAAGTACTCCAGCACCACCTTCCATATACCGTTATCACACCCCGTTATTCCTAATTTGCCATCGTTTCGACACCGAGACGTCAGACGCCTGCAGCATTTGTCATCATCTCTCCACCAATATCTGGTTTCATCCCACATCCAATTTGCCATCCTACCCTCACACCACCACTGAATCTTCTCAAAGCCTCCTTTGTCACTTCCTCGGATTTTTTATTAAGTTCTGCAGTCAAAGTTCTTTTGAGAGCTGACGGCGCCTCAATCACGACTGCAAAATCAGCCTTTGTTGCGTCCCACTCTTTCCCCCGACTGCTCTTCAGCACTAGCTGGCAGACAACTCTTCATTTCGCATTTGTTTCTGTCTGCAGTTGCTTTTAGGAACCATGATGTCTCGTGTTCCTCGCCAACATACGGCTCAACCATTCGTTGCATTTGTATCCCTGACCATTCACCTCTTGAAGTAATTACAGCTTATCATAACTTCAAAATAAACAGTTTCCGTTGAAAGTGAAATAGTTTCTCTTTCAGCACTATACCTCAATTTACCTTTTGAAAGTTCTTATATAATTATGACAATTACTAACAAGTCTACATTTTCACAATTTTTGGCAACAGTACCTTTCATTCCACGTTTATATATAAAATATTCATACCTTCTTGGATTTACTGTTCTCTTTTTGGGCCTCAGAAATGTGGACAGGTAAGTTCGTTCAATCCGTTTCTTTAAGATCAAGAGCTTGATGAAAGCAACCAGCTTTGCGTCACACTCAAAGACTGATCGCTCGTGCTCATCACCGCCCATTAGTTGCACTCAGCGTGTGATTAACCCTCGATTTTCCCTCGAATATCTACCATAAATTGAATTGAATTGAAACGAATTGAATTGAATTGATGCCTTATTTTACGTGGTGAGACTCAAGCCATGGTGGGGGCCATATAGAGGCGATTAAGGCAGAAGTTGTTTGTACAAAAAGGGTTTTTAATAGTTTTTCTTGTTTTCTAAACATCAATGATTTTAAGTACGCAAATTCAACATTTAAAGGAAAATTATTCACCATTACAATTTTTTGTGTGTAGAATGTATGTTCCTCATTTGTGTACATTATTGCTGTTCTGTTTTGCTCATTCTTCCTCTACCTTGAAAAGAGTCAGACTAACTTGCCGTCGAGGGCCGACCGACCCTCTTTATATCCCTGCACACACGTTTTATTCTCTACACTACACTTTAACTTGTTCATGTCCAATACTTGATTATAATATAATAATATTCTCAGATATTCTCAATAGAATTAACTCTATATTCACAAGTTTTAATGGAAGTACTTTGCAATACCATATTCACAAATAAATTTCGATGACTATTCCTTCCTTCTTTAATTTTTCTTCTGAAACATCTCTCTCCCTTCTTCCATGCCACTCTTTCATTCTTTCTCACTCTCGCATTATTTCTCGCTCTCTAATTCTTTCTCGTTCTCTTGTTCTTTCTCTCTCTCTCGTTCTTTCTCTCTCTCGTTCTTTCTCTCTCTCTCGTTCTTTCTCTCTCTCTCTCGTTCTTTCTCTCTCTCGTTCTTTCTCTCTCTCTCTCGTTCTTTCTCTCTCTCTCTCGTTCTTTCTGTCTCTCTCTCGTTCTTTCTGTCTCCCTCTCGTTCTTTCTGTCTCCCTCTCGTTCTTTCTGTCTCCCTCTCGTTCTTTCTGTCTCCCTCTCGATCTTTCTGTCTCTCTCTCGATCTTTCTGTCTCTCTCTCGTTCTTTCTGTCTCTCTCTCGTTCTTTCTCTCTCTCTCTCGTTCTTTCTGTCTCTCTCTCGTTCTTTCTGTCTCTCTCTCGTTCTTTCTGTCTCTCTCTTGTTCTTTCTGTCTCTCTCTCGTTCTTTCTGTCTCCCTCTCGTTCTTTCTGTCTCTCTCTCGTTCTTTCTGTCTCTCTCTCGTTCTTTCTGTCTCTCTCTCGTTCTTTCTGTCTCTCTCTCGTTCTTTCTGTCTCTCTCTCGTTCTTTCTGTCTCTCTCTCGTTCTTTCTGCCTCTCTCTCGTTCTTTCTTTCTGTCTCTCTCTCTCGTTCTTTCTTTCTGTCTCTCTCTCTCGTTCTTTCTTTCTGTCTCTCTCTCTCGTTCTTTCTTTCTGTCTCTCTCTCTCTCTCGTTCTTTCTTTCTGTCTCTCTCTCTCTCGTTCTTTCTTTCTGTCTCTCTCTCTCTCTCGTTCTTTCTTTCTCTCTCTCTCTCTCTCGTTCTTTCTTTCTCTCTCTCTCTCGTTCTTTCTTTCTGTCTCTCTCTCTCGTTCTTTCTTTCTCTCTCTCTCTCTCGTTCTTTCTTTCTTTCTCTCTCTCTCTCGTTCTTTCTTTCTTTCTCTCTCTCTCTCGTTCTTTCTTTCTTTCTCTCTTTCTCTCTCTCTCGTTCTTTCTTTCTTTCTCTCTCTCTCTCGTTCTTTCTTTCTGTCTCTCTCTCTCGTTCTTTCTTTCTCTCTCTCTCTCTCGTTCTTTCCCTCTCTCCCCCACTCTCTCTCTCTCTTACACACGCATTCAAGACCGCCTTTACATCATCGCTGCCTCCAACACTCTTCTTCTATCGGCTTCGTCGACTCCATCAAGGCGGCATTAAAATTCATGGGCGTTTAGAAACCTCGTAGAAACTGTATAAGAGTGAAATTTGTGGAAAATAAAAGAGAACGGATGCAAAAGGGAAGCGGCACCTGTCGGTCACTAGCTTCTCGACGTGGGGCCAGGCGGAGGAAGGCCGCTGCGCCTCACTCGGAAGATTGCGCTCACCCATTTTCTGCATTCTCAAAGGAAGAAAGTTATTTCATGCGAGAGTCTTTAATTTGTATCAAATATATGATAATTTTTTTCATATTCGTGTATAAAATTATAATAATGTGTTATACTAAACATTACAAAGTAAATTTGTGATTAATTGATGGTTCTTGTGTTTCAGGTGAGTCGATGAGAGTTGGTTCGCTACTGACGCTGGGGAGCGGGAACTTCTACTCGGTGAGATCAAACATTAATTAGTTATCCGTATTGCTGAGAGTCAATTTGTAACTATTGAGAAACAAGGCTAGTTAGTCTATGATTGCCAGTCATAACATTTCCCATAACCGGTTTATCATACGCCTGTATAATGACATGCAGAGTGGTAGTGCGTTATTTATGTCCACTTTAGAAGATCCAACGACCAATTAAAACTTTAATTTCCCTATTATGGTTCTCTATGAAATATCTCTAATGAACGTGTAACTCCAGATAATTGCGAGTACCGCTGTTAACTTTTTGTGATTTCTAATGAGTGGCAAAACTACAAGTGATGGACATTACTAGTTTGCGAACAAATGTTTAACAGTGACTTTTTCTTGTAAATTGAACTTAATATTCTGATTGTACACGAAAAGTTTACTAACAAGTCTCCATCGCACATCGTAAAATTCTCAAACGATGCAACTTTATTGCATTTATTCTATCGTACTTAATACAAAGAGTATAATTTTTATCACGCACAAAGGTTGTTCGTGTTCTCATCAAAAACGTTCTAATTATGATCAGTTCAAGAAATATTAGTGTCAAATATTGTAAAGCCTAAGCATTAAAAAGGCGAATGTTCTCACCAAAATTTGTTCTCTTCCTTGGTCTGCCATGCAAACCGTAGCGATTCAGTGAAAATTAATGTATTAGTTATGGTTTGATTCATTCACTTAATGAGTCTGTAATGTCGCACCACTCACGGAAGTGCATAAAGCTTTCCCTCTAATTTCTCTAACAACATTGAATGGTTACCTAAAATGAGATGGGAGTGTACCTTTAGCGCGGTAACTCCCTCTTCCACATCACATTACATGCTGCACCCGGCTGAACGCGTACGATCCGCCGCGCGCTCGTGTTCCCACATCTCTGTCTGGCTGGCAAACACGTGTGTGACCCACGGCGCTCTACGAAAGCTGCGGCGGTGGCGGCGGTGGCGGTGGCGGTGTCCGTGGCGGTGGTGGCGGTGGCGGTGGCAGTTGCGGAGGCGGTAGTGGTGGAGGCGAAGGTGGCGAAGGCGGAGGTTGCGGAGGCGGCGGTGGTGGAGGCGGCAGTGGCGGAGGCGGAGGCGGCAGTGGCGGAGGCGGAGGCGGCAGTGGCGGAGGCGGAGGTGGAGGCGGCAGTGGCGGAGGCGGAGGCGGCAGTGGCGGAGGCGGAGGCGGCAGTGGCGGAGGCGGAGGCGGCAGTGGCGGAGGCGGAGGCGGCAGTGGCGGAGGCGGAGGCGGAGGCGGCGGTGGCGGAGGCGGAGGCGGAGGCGGAGGCGGTGGCGGAGGCGGAGGCGGAGGCGGTGGCGGAGGCGGAGGCGGAGGCGGTGGCGGAGGCGGAGGCGGAGGCGGAGGCGGAGGCGGAGGCGGAGGCGGAGGCGGAGGCGGAGGCGGAGGCGGAGGCGGAGGCGGAGGTGGAGGTGGCGGTGGCGGTGGTGCCGGAGGCGGCGGAGGCGGAGGCGGAGGCGGAGGCGGTGGTGGCGGAGGTGGCGGTGCTGTATTGACATATCCCGCGCAAAGCGGAGGGCCGCCCGCTCCACCGCAAGCGCCCGAGATTTATACGGATATCGAGTGGAATCTCCGATGAGCGGGCCGGACTCTCCGCCCAGGACGCCTCGTGGCCGCCTTGGGCAAAGCTCCGGCTGTGCGCGTCGCCCCTTCGCGCTCGCCCCGCTCTACTGATTTATCACGCTACTGGCTTTCCCTACTCTGTCGCTCTCCCACTAGACTTCTCTAATAAACGTCTACTACTCCACAGTCTTTCTGCTTCTATATTATTTCTCCTTTTTACTGCTGCTCCTCTACATCTGTACTCGTAGATTTTCCTATTGCTCTTTCAACAGCTGTCCTCTCCTACTAGTTACTGTTCTTCTATTTATCTATTGTCCTGCTTGTTCTCTAGTACTCTTCTATCTCGTCACGTGCATCCCCCGTCCCTCCATATTTCCGAATAATTATCCGCCAAGGCTATCTCAACACGATTGACATATTACACCATCCCAGCACTTCGTCGCTTTTCTTCTCTGTGCCCTTCCTTCTCCCGCGCCCATTTTCACAGCTCAGTTTCTCTCCTTGTGTTTCTGGTCGCCTCCCACTGCCTGTCGTTCCATCGCTCTCCTAAAATGTGTTCCCTCAGATGAGTTGTCCCGTTGTCCTCACCCCGACTTATCCGCCATCTTGCCTCCTCGCGATGCCCTTCACGCCCCCCTCCCAACGAATTGTCCTTACAGCAACAAATGTCTCTCGATCTGACCTTGAGCCAGTTAACTTCCTCTTGCAAAGCGCATATCATTTTTCTCCGGATGCTAAGCGTGTATGTTCCTCTTCTTTTACGTACTATCTCCAGATTTTCTTCTGGTTCACGCTTAAACGCAACAACACCTCCATACCGTTCAGCTTTCGAGCTGCTTCGTTACTGCACTGCTCGCCTCCTCAACGAACCCAATGATCCTGAGGTACACCACGCCCTGCTTCGCTCTCGTCTACACTACTCTAACCGCGTAGATTGCTGGCAGCCATCACGGCATTACGTCTATCTTGTTGATTTTAAAAATGGTTTTATTATGTTGATTTTTGTATCGTGGTTAGTCAATACAAAATTCTATTTTATTTCAATCCGCTCATTGCATATTGAGTTCTCTTAGCAGCTTTGGGCCGATCACAGAAACACTATAAAATGTCATGTCAACAGGAGCGATATTACAGTACCGGCCGCGTATAAGTGACTCTGACAGTTCAATGCGCTGTTGCCACACATTGCTACGCACATGGCACCACCTACATCACAAATAAATTAAGTCTTAAAATATTAACACTTACTGACAGGCTATGACACATCTTGGTATTCTTTCGCCAAAGCCGAACCTTATCGCCTCCGCGACTTCGTGTGAGTCAGATGAGCGGCAACGCTGAACCCTGACTGTAAGAAAGTAAACAAATCCTTGCAAGCTGATTGCTTCAAAGGAGGTCACGTGACGTACCACAGCACGTGGCGAGAGAACTTTCAGAGTCGCTTTTACGCTGCCGGCACAATACAAATGTAATATTTTCGTTTACGAGTATCGTAATGCGAGACTACGTGAACCGGGAGCGTATGTTGTATGTACCGGAAGAGGCAATTTTTGCGGAGTGCTCCGATGGTTCTTAGTGCCGCCACCTCCTCTTGTGACGCGTTTCTCCTTCGCCGCAGCCCCACCGGCGGCGCTGCATCCGCCTCCGCCGCCGCCGCTTGTAAACAGGGCGGCCGGTCGCTCGTAAATCGTGAGCGCCCTGCGGCGACGCCTCCCACCCGCGCCCCCGTCCCCGCCCCTGCGCCCCGCGCCCACCCCTCGCCCCGTGGTGCCGCTCGCCACTCAGGCGATGACCGCTCCCGGCCGCCCCCTTCCCCCCCTCCCCGCCCCGGACAACCCACCGGCTATCTCGCGTTTCTGCGGAACCGCTCGATTCACGAAAGGCCCAACAGAGTGAACGAACCGAACTGAAAAACGAGAAGCAGCCTTCTTTTTTTAAAATCATTACTGTATTCGGAATAGAATATCAGTACATGTTTAAACGAAATTGATTTGATTTTTCTTTAATACGATGCTAAATCTCCTGTGTAATAGTACTAAAGTTTTTCTTAATTTTTATTTTTTTTCCTTCAATTTGTCACTAACAAACATCAATGCTTCTGACTCTTGAAATCGTTGTTTCCTTACATATTTTTAAAAGTTTTCAAAACTACGTAAAAAGTAATTAGTAGCAGTAGAGTAGAATGTAATTTATGCATTCGATTTGTAGAAATATTTCATAAAATAACAATCGCAGAACCTATTCAAAGAAAAATTAACGAGTCACTCCGTTAACTTGCTTTAAGGGGCAGAATTTATCATTAACTTTGTATGATCATTACACGTTATTCAATGCACAGTAGTTGAATACTGCAGATGCAGCAGCATTACCGAAGAAGCAGAGGAAGAAGAGTTTGTGTGTGTCTCTGTGAGCGTGTGTTGCACCAGTGTGCACCAGCGCATGTGCCTGCAGAGAATTTGCTTCTAGGGCGCTGTGTTGCGCGGTGCCTCTTCTAGAACCGAGGCGCCGAGCCGCCCTCATCTCGCCACGCGCGAATCTCTTAATGACGGCGGAGGAGGGGCGGGGCGGGGCGTGGTGGGGTGAGCGCGGGAATTCGATTAGATTGCGCGCGAGGATGCGAGCATCCGGCGTCGCGGCGCCCTGCTCCCCCCACCGCTGCCCCCGCGCGCACCCGGCGCCGCCGCCGCCGCCGCCGCCGCTGATTTGGGCGCCCGCGTTCGTAGTGGCGCGTCGTCTCGCCTCGCTGATTGCGACCGCCTCCGCTGCGCGTTGACGAACCCCGAGGGCGCCCCGCCCACTCGACGACGTTCGCGCTGCACACGGCGCGGGCGCGGGCACGGGCGAGACAAGCACGTGTGGGCGAGAGAACGGATCGGTGCCGGAGATAGACAATTTTGGGCCCGGAGCAATGCGTGAAACGTGGCTCATCCCCCCCTGAAAAATTCAAAATGGGAAAGTTGGATCAAGAAACTGTACGAGTTATTTCTATTTCAACACACAACAAAAATTGCGGCGTCTAAGCCAGAAAATGTTTTTGGAAATATATTTTAAGTAGTTTTAAGTAAATGTATTTAATGATCAAATAATACAATTTCCACGATGAGCTTAATACGCTAAAAAAGGTTATTGTGTTTAGTTAGTGTTTAATAAAATCCCGTGTTAAATAATGTAATAAAAAGTAAGAATTTCAGTAGAACCTATTTTAATGTTAGCGTTATTTGATTAATTTCACAGAGTCCTACCTTATAAATAATGACTGTAATTAATCATTTATGGAAAAAATTAATTGAAACTTCTATGAAATACCAGACGCGAGTTATAAACTTACGATAACGATTTTCTCGAGTTCTAACTTCTTTTTCAATTTTGCGGGTCCCCAGGCGATCGCCCGATCTTCCCATGCCTAGCATGCAATGTTTTCAAAACATCGATGTTTCCATAAAAATAATGATGTCTTCAACATATATAGTGCTCCAGAAAAGTCTCTCCGCACCTAGTCGAGTCGGAGCTTCCTATTACAAATTGTATGTGTGTCGGTAGCAACCAGATTACTGGAAAACAAGTGAGGGGCAACACAGACAGCATCTGCTGTAATTGTGGTAAGTTTTCTTTTTTACATGCTGCAGCTCTTCCTACCAATCTAATTCCTGTTGCTAGCACTCTCATCAGCACGGTGAGACTGCGGAGAGACTTTCCTGGAGCACTATATTTAATTAATCCGATGGGTTTTGAACACCGATGTTTTGTGCTCAATGTTTATACGTTTTTTTAATGTTTTGTTTATGGATAAAAAATGCATAATCACAATTGTGTAAAAGTTAAAATATGAAATAATAATAATAATAATAATAATAATAATAATAATAATAATAATAATAGCTGATGTTTCCACTGTCTAGGTGTTAGAAGCAAATTAATCCTGTTTCTACTACCTTCATCAAGCAGACTATCCCTCGCCCTAGATGATCCCGATGCCCGAGCATTCCCGACGAATTTCTTCGTCTTTCGCACATGGAGAGGCATTTTAAAATTTAATGTTCAATTAAATTTTAACCATAATTTAGTATACGATGTTTAAAAACATCGATGGCTTTTGGTCAATGCAATATTAACATGGACGTTTGGCAACCTGAAAGTTTTTGATGTTGTGGTCGCATCACTAGTTGCGAGTTGAGCATAGAACCGAAACAGGATGGCGAGGGTGTGATAGGGGAATGAATTAAGTACTGGTACAGATCTCTCTCAATGAGAGATTGCTTTGTATCATCAATATGTTCTTTTTTTCTGAGTTTATGAAATCTACAAATCCTCAGCTCCTCTTCAATACGCCTGTCTTTGGATAAATTGGACTACTGAGATTTATTTCTAAGTTAAAATTCATATATATGACATTTCAGTCAGAAGTTAGAATTAGACAAGTTCTCATCAAATTGAAATCTTCATTGCAAAGCAAAACAAAAGTTTGTGCAGAAAAAAATATTAAAATGAAAATTATATTGAAAAACATCTCCAACACAAAATATACTTGTTTTTTGTAGACGATTTTTTAAGTTAATTTTCTAAAAATTATTATTATTATTGGTTGAAATCTACATTTTTTCACCGTTGAGAATTGTTTTTACTAGGATCTGGATTATTACCGTTGTAATTTTGCTAAAACATTATCGTGCACAACACATCTTTTTAATCATATCTTATTTTCTCAGTAATAGAGTTCGTTAATCACATCGCAAGCTTCTTTGACAGTCACTAAAAGAAAAGAAGAGAAAAATATTAAGTTACTTAATGCCTCTCGCCCACTCCCTCTTCTGCATGCCGATCAGCGCATGATCTATGAACTCCCAACACTTTCGCAAGCACCGCGGATGTAAAGCCACCTGTAAACTACATAGCAGCTCTTATTTCCATCAGCAACAACGTACTTTGTCTTTCCCATAACCCGCATATATCTTGGTTCAGCGCTGAAAGACAGACACGGCCACTCCTTGTAAGAGGGCAGGGTAGTAACCGGCGTTCCACAGTGTTCTAAAATAGTCATATGCGCGAGCATAACTCTTTACTTCCATTTAACACCATAGTTTGTTAACTAATATTTAAAATTTGAGTTAAAATTGAATAAATGTGAATTTGTTTATCTGCACCAGTTTTCATTTTATCATGCATCTTAGACGTGCAGCGTTGTTTGTCACTTCGAAACTTTAGTCAAGTTTTTACTTTATGTAAATACCGTTTCAAAATAATTTTTCGTTCGGTTCAGAATTTTGAAATGACCATTTTTGTTTAAGACAATTGTTCAACAAACTATCAACGTTTCTCACAATTATATTTAAGTTTTTTTTTAATTTTCTAACGGGTTATTCAGTGCATTGTGCTTGCCACCTGGGATTTCAAAAGTCAGCATTGAATTCATTTTTAGTCACTTGAAGAAAACAAAATTACACAATTGATGTACACATGATATATTCTTACATTTTGCAATGTAAGATTGTATATATTCATCTTTATTTCACAAGATTTTTTTTCATGGTGTTATTTTCCAAAATGCTTTCGTCTCTCTCTTGGCATACATTCGTTCAATTTTATTCATTTCGGAAATATTTGAATTGCAAGTCTCTGTAAGCATTACTGAATCATAATTAAATGTTCTAAATAGTAGAAAATGATAGAAAGAATAAGGCACATTCAACCAAGATAAATAGACTTACAGTCTAACATCAAATTATTAACGTTGCTACATTAACTAATTTATTGATATTTTGTATTCCTATCTGTCCGAAATGACCTGTTTTCTTCTGATTATTTTTAAATAAATATTTAAATGAAACCTCTACGTGTTGTCATTACCAACATTTTTATGTATTATATTATCAGCTCTCGTCAGGTTAGCCATTAGATCTGCAAAAAATATTTAGAACTTTCAGTATAAAATAAATAATACTTTAGTAAATATCAGTAACACACATTTTTTTGGGAAAAAAGTGAAGTAGGGGAAATGAACTTAATATATCTAATGAAACAAAACTGGGAAGGGTGATGGAATCTATTTTAAGTGGCAATAGTGCTTTTTCATCAAACCAAACAATAATAGTGGATTACGAAATAAATATCATAAGACATATTATTGCATCACGAGATTGTACAATTGGAGAATCCAATCGAAAGTTGTCTAAATATTGATCAATAATTTTTTATTACGACACTGATCTCAGTTTGTACAGTTTGACTCGACTCAATCAGCGTAAATAACCCAAAATTATTTTCTGCAACAAAATGTTTCCCTCTGTGAGCTCGCGAATCTTTTTGCCGCCTAGCAAACGCCCGGCTTATGTGGCTCAGGTCATCAGCTGATGTCACTGCAGTGCCTCTGACCGGGAGGTCCTCGAGTTTTGAGTCCCGACGATGAAGGATTTCCGACACTGGCTACATACTAGATCGAATTCAGCCCCTGTCTTCAAGAGACTTGTAGCGGCCGGCAGCTCTGATCGGTTGTTTTCCGTGGTTTCTCTGATCAACAGCAGGTGAATGCCTGAACAGTACCTCAACTAGTGGACCACGGACCGCGCGCGATCTTTCCTTCCCCTTCCTTGTCCTATACTCGCCACACACATGTCGGGAACTTAGAGCTTGTTCATGCTAGAGCGGGACCCCTCTGGTGGGAGATTCTTGGTTGGGGAAAACTCCGCAAACCGACGGATAGATCGTCGGCGGATCTCACCATCCACACCGGGGGAAAATCCCCGCCACCTCCCCCAATAGAAACCGGGAGCGGTAGCTCAGTATCTCAGCTAGCTTTTCAGCTAGGTCGAATTCAGTCGCTGTCTGGGGGAGAATTCTAGCGGCCGGCTGCTCTGATTGGTAGTTTTCCGTGGTTTCTCCGATCAACACCAGGCGAATGCCGGAGCAGTACCCTATCAAAATGGGCCACGGACTGCGCGCGATCTTTCCTTCCCCTTCCTTGTCCTATCCTCTCCCATTACACACACACACTTACACTAACTGGCACTACACAATCACATATTTCGAGAGACCGGTCGGGAGCTTAGAGCTTGACCCGGCCGGGGTGGTGCCCCGCTGGTGGGAGAGTCCTGGTTAGGGGGAAGCTCCACTAGCCGACGGTAGGTCGGCGCCGGATCTCGCCATCCAGCGGGGTAAGATCACCGCCAACTCCCGAGAAATAACAATCACTACACTCTCGGGACTAATGACCAAAGCAGTTGACGCGCCCGGAAACACGAAAAAATCAATCAATCCCCCTATAGAAACATGCACTACACTTACGGTACTAATGAGCTTAGCAACTGACCCGTCTGGAGTCATTAATCAATCAATCGACAACTAATATCAGTTTCGTAAAGTTTGAGTTGACGCAATCCGAGTAAATATCCCAATACTATTTTCTGCGGCGAAATGTTTCCGTCGGTGATCTCGCGCAGCCCTTTCCAGCCACTGCACGCCGCTTTCTCCGCGCCAAACGCGCGGGGCACAATGCCCCTGCACCTGCCGCGAGTCGGCGCGCGCGCGCCGCCCGTCGTTTGTTCGGAGAATCGAGAGCGGCGCGGCCATCACGCAGACTAATGCCGTCGCCCGGGCCCCGAGGACGAAGGCACGCCCATCTGCGCGGCTGTCGCTCACCCGGAATTCTTGTTCTGTTGAATATTTTCATTAGTGATTTACATATGCCCTTATTTTAAATCTAATGTAGAGAATTGTGAGGGTAGATCAACAAAAGTCGGTTTTTTACAATGCCAACTTTTCGGCCTTTTATTTGGCCTGCTTCAGGGCTGTAATTAAGAGTGTGTCAAGCGACATGAGTTTTCAATTTATGTCATTTTATATAATTATATTGTTCCCGCAAATGGGAACGGTGGTGTCGTGTACATGATTGCCAACTGTATGGTGAGTATGGTACTATACTGTTGGCAATCGGGTACAAGACACCGCTGTTCTCGTTTCTTTTAACTATATAAAATGACAGACATTTAAAACACATGTCTCTTGACATACCCTTAATCATGCCGAGGAAGCGTCCGCTTTCATTTGAGGTTATCAAAGTTACTATTAACATGTTTAATGTAGTCAAGAAATTTTATATTGAACTGATTCCTGATTCAATGTACTGAATGTATAGTTTTGTAATAAACGCCCGAGGTGCTGCAGCAAACTGAATACCTACTTGAACGCCGAAGGTGCTGCAGCAAACTGAATACCTACTTGAACGCCCAAGGTGCTGCATCAAACTGAATATCTCATTATTCACTCTCTCTATGTAGCATATAGGAACAGGTACCAGCATACCTCTATTCGCTACAAACAAATATTTTTCTCAGTGAAGTCATTAGCACCAACCCTTTAGTTTCAGAAAACCGAATGTATATTGAGAGGTTGCGGAAATACCTGCATCTCAGATGCTTTGAATTCATTCCATACGTATATTAAGTAAAACCGTTAAAAATACAAAGTATATTATTGATATGTTACAATGATGAAAGTGACATTATTTCAGATTATTTTACCTACAATCACCGACAATGATATTTTTATTTTTTAAGTTATGTAAGAAAGTTCGAAGCACTATTTCGTAAATAAGTGTTAATATTTTCTCATAGACAAGAGAGGACAATGTAACAAAAAATTGTCGAACTATACGAGTGTGTAAAACGCATTGTTTCTTCTCACTAGTTTTCTTACATATGAAGGGCATGAAAGGATGAAAGTGCAAAGAAAAGTTAGAATTTTTAATATGTAATAAATATTATTTAGATCAGAGTATATAATGTGAATTTGTCGTCTTCTTGTTCGTGAATAAATATCACACCAAGTACACGCGTGGCACATCAAACGAGTAACAACAATTTCCTCGACTGCAATTACTAGCGAATTATTACTAGCGAGAGATTGCGAGTCACAAAATGTCATTATCTTTGCATTCGGTGATGACTGGAGCCGCTCTCTGGACTGGGCTCATTCTTCAGCGCTCCACTCAGCCACTCAGCCACTCGCTGGCCACAATGCACGCGGGCGCTCGCTACGCTTACCTCTCAGGCTGTTCGCTACAAAACACAGCAAAGGTAATTTTGTATAGAAACTGTTTTTTCGGTTACGTTCAATAACAAGATTTCCACATTAGAAACATTTTGATCTTCACACACTAGGTAAAATATTTATTAATCCGCTATGAATTTAAATTAAACATTGTGTAACTCTGAACTGGTGTAATCGATAGTATAATTAAAACAGTAATTAAGTGTTTATTAATTAAGAGAAACCATTTGCGAAAGCAGTAGTCCAAGAGTATTTTCGTGTGTAGTAAATCATCATTATTCTTGCAAAGCATTCTGTCACATCGTCCCATTTACTGTCGAACAAGGCAGTGCCTCTCCTTACCTTTCAATCAAATTGAACGTGCACATTTCTATTCGAATTAAAATCTTCCCTATACGCCATCCTTTGCCTACGCTCTCTCTTCTTCGGAATTCAGGAGAACCGTAGGTCACAGCCCTTCAGCCTCGAGTTGCCGCCCCCCCCCCCCCCCCCCCCCCCCCATTCCGCTTCATCCAACCCATCCCAGCCTGCTCCGCCTGCCACGCCCCCTGCCACGCCCCCTGCCACGCCCCCGCCACGCCCCCCGCCACGCCTCCCGCCACGGTGACCCCCGCCACGACCCCGCCACGCTCCCCGCCACGCCCCCCCGCCACGCTCCCCGCCACGCCCCCCCGCCACGCCCCCCGCCACGCCCCCCGCCACGCCCCCCGCCACGCTCCCCCGCCCCGCCCCCCGCCACGCCCCCCCCGCACGGTCCCGCCCAGCCCCGCCCACTCCCGCCGCCGCCCCGCGTGGTTCCGCCACCGCCTCGCCCGGTCGCGCCGATGCCCCACCCAGTCCCGCCCCGCCGGCCCGCCTTCTCCGCCTTCCCCTCCCGGCCCCGCCCCTCCCCGCCCGGCCCCGCCCAGCCCCGCCCCGCCCCACCTGGTCCCGCTCCGCTCCGTGCCGCTCCGCCCCGTCAGGCCCGCCCTGTGCTGCTTCGCCCAGCCCGTCCCACCCTATTCGCCCCGGCCTCTCACTCGCCCCGTCCGCCGCTGCCGTTCGGGCGCGTGCTTTGTAATTGTCCAATTGTGCCTCGTATCCTATTTCTCAGCTACGGTTATGAGTTAGTGCCGTCCCGGCCGCCGCCGCCGCCGCCGCGTGCACAAAAAGCCGCCGCGGCGGTGGCGACGCCCGGCGCGGCGCGAGGTGGGCGCAGGGGCGGGTCCCCTCGCTGCGCGGTCCGCGCACACGCGTAATTGTACCCTATCTTCTAATGTGTGCTTCGGTAATACACAGTTATTAATACTCTTTCAGGCGGTGGAATTCTAAAAACAAATACAAAAGTAAAAATTCCTATCTAATGATTTTTTTCTCCGTGATTTTAAAACATTCTCCACGTTACTTCTTCTAAATAAGACATCATATATAAAAATCCCACATCTTTAATAGTGTTACTGCTTGTGCGTGCACTATAAGTAAACTAAATTACCTTCGTTTTAATTTCATTAAATACGAATGTAAAACTTGATGTTATGAAGATCGAATAAAGTTTGAGAGGATTTTTTTCGGAACTGTCACCAGGAAGACAATTTTTTTTGAAAATACGTCTGTGATTGTGATGTCAATTAGATTCTTGAAGATGATTTTCCTTCTCTGCGCTGACCCACATTCACGGTGGTAACGAGTGAATTTCTTTTGCTGCTCTACATTATTCTCGTTAATATACAATGTTACCGTTGACGGTACTCTCTGCTATTGCTATTGCAAAACAACTACCGATATGCTTGGAGCAATGTGAGTGCCAGCATCTATTAAAGACGAGGAATTCACAACAGATTGCGGCTTTGTATTAGTTTCCTATTCACACATTCTACGTACGTTTTTATTATTGCCTTTTTAAACGAATATTTCATGATTATAGTTAGCAAACCCTCTTCAAGTGCATACCTCCTCCTAAGGAGCAGATTCATTTATATAGGTATTCTTTACAACGTTTACGTATCTTCTATTATGTGAAGATTTGTTGATGGCTCGAAGAGAATAAATGTCCCTTAAAAATCTTAAAAAGATGAATACACACGGACATCCCCGCAAAAAATGATTTATATTCCACATGAAGTTGTTCATTATGATGTTTGTGATAAGTTTGACAACTTGGGATTACTTTCAACACTTCGCAACTTAACTGAATTCCCAATAACCGTTACACTATACTCGCTTAAATTTTGTATTTCAACGAATCGAAAGGGAAATTTGAAAACATGTATGCACAAAATAATTTAATAATGTAATATATTATATTATGAATAATAACAATAATAAAAGTAATGAATCGTAGAGACCTCTGTGACAATCAAAGGCTTGCAGGAGAAATCTACCACTTTATATTTGTTTCTTTGCGAATATTGGCCTTTTCGGACAACGCACCAGGTTATTTTTCTAGGCCCAATCATGATTATCCCGAAGAGATTAATGTGTTATAATTCCGTAGAAGGAACAGCCTTTTCTGCTCTATCCATTGAAAAGACAACTAGTTAGCCTTGACTTATGAACTGAGAGGTGATTAGGATGATGAGTGAAGGAGCAATCATAAATACTTCCATGTCTAGGCAGGATTCGAACCTGCAGCCTCATCGCAGACGAGGACTGTCGCAATCGCGAACGCACGGGGGCCGGCTTTACATTATTATTATTATTATTATTATTATTATTATTATTATTATTATTATTATTATTATTATTATTATTATTATTATCATTATCATTATTATCATTATTATCATTATTGTTTTTGTGGTGGTGGTGGTGGTGGTGGTGGTTGACATGAGCGAGGGAGGGGTGCGCCAGAGTTAGGACTCGCACTGCGTGCTGTGGTCACGTGGTGGCGCTTCGGCGCGTGGTGCGGGAAGGGGCGGGCAGTGTGCAGAGTACAGAGTACAGTAGGCGCTGATGAACGCGGTGCCTTCCGCCGGCGTGTTAGCCTCTGCCGCCCCAGCGCCCTCTCGCCCGGATTTCCGATTTTAATTGCAGAGCGCACTCGCACGCGCTCCAAAGGCCGCCGCCCCTGCCGCCCGCCGCCCGCTGCCTGCCGCCAGCTCCGCCCCCCGCCCGCCCCCCGCCCCCTGCCCCCCACCCTGCCCCTGCCCCACTGCTCTCCGGCCTCACGCCCCCTTGACCCCCTGCCTCCCACCCTGCCCCGCACCACTGCCCTCCGGCCCGACGCCCCTGCCCCCGCCCCTGCGCCCCTGCCACCGCCCCCTGCCCCCGCTCCCGCCGCCCACCGCCCGCCTCCCATTGCCTGCTGCCCACTACCCACATCCTTCTGCCTCTTTGTGCCCGATGTGTGAAGCCCTGAAAGTATGTTGGCGACGAGTCCGCGTTTGTGCTTTTGGCTTTGCCTCGATCCCCTCTCAATCTCTGCCTGTGTGTTTTTATGAAGTAATCGATTTTCGTAGTTTGCAATCTCATGGTGGTGATTTGAAATTGAAGCTAATATAGTCGTTTGATTTATCTCAACATTCTGTTAAACCAATGGCTGCGATAGTTAATAAATTATGAACAATTATATCGACATCTTAAGAGCAAAAAGGCTTGTGTGAAAATTTTACTTACTGATATTACTCTATATATTGTATTTTAAGTTCTTCATCCAGTGAAAAACTGCTTTGCCATTCTTTGATCCATACAAAAAAAATCAAGAAGACATGAGTTTTTGCTAAATCATTTTCTCCCTGAAACGTTGTAGTAAATTTTGACCTACGTCCGTTTCAACTGAAGGTGGTTTTTTTATTTGGACATGCCTAAGAATTGAAACATTGATTTGATTGAGTATTGTACGGTCCATACGCGCTTGTTTGTTACATTTAGAACTAATGAAGACAAAATCTTTTATAGAGGTTTTTCTCAAATATTAAAGATTTTCTTAATATCTGGATTTTTAACCCGCTTTAGGGAGTTATATGAGTAGCCTTCGACAAAGCCAAAGTAAAAGTATTAAAAAGTATTATATATATGGATAACCTTTTATTGCTGTATATCTAGGATGAAAATGCAAATGTCAGATTCTACGTGTGATTAAAGCTTTCATTTTGGTTTGTTTTCAAATTTCTTAGGGTAAAGAGCCTTCTCAGTATCTCGAATAATTGAATTTTATTAAATTGTTGTGGCAGTATTCGCAATTATTTTAGAATAAAAATGTATGCAACATAGCTGAAGTATGTACTAATTGATTGTTTTGTACTAATTGATGCTAATGTGCATATTTGTGCGTTTCGGTTGAATTCCCATAATCCTGCCCGCAATTTCCCATTCCATTGGCCTCGTTCAAAGATTGTAAGATGCTTCGTATGAGGGTTTTCCATATTATTTCACGGTATATTGATTATCTCTATTTGTTTGTAAATTATGTGTATCTATATCTAAAAATAAATTTAGAGATATTTCCAAAAATGTAACACATCTATACGTTTAACGATGAACAGTCTCTCTAACGAATTTTAATTTCTTGTTTATTTAGAAGAGTGTTTGACAAATAGTTGTCTACATTTCTCCCTAAAATATTTCTTAATACTACATGATAAATTATATGACAGCATATTGTGACAAACTCTAGTACATTAATGGCAAATGTATTGTGCGTATGTAGTCCCCACAGTACATTCACATAAATATTTATTGAATTTACTTTCTGTTGGCGCCTGTTCGGTCGCGAGATAGGCAACCCGTGAGTCATATTTGTTCAAAGGACAGTGTGACAGCTGGAACAACTGAATGTTGCAGAACGTCGCAACAGTTTGACCCAGACGTAAATCCGTATATAAAAAAACTATCAAACATGATATTTTCCCAGATTTCTTTTTTCAAAAAATAAAATCTGACATAGAAATCTGCACGCAAAGAATCGCGGTCTTTTACGAGTATTCCTTGATTATACTCTTGCGTGTTGCAAACACTACTAGATTTGTTTCCTTAACATCAACATAAAAACGGTTTTCCTTGAATGTCGCTCCTACACCTTTTAGGGGAGAAAAGAAAATATCAATATGGTGTTATTTCTGGCTTGTTGGCAATAGCAACTACTTGTAATTAAACCAAGCGTTGATTCAAGCATTTACTAAGTGCAATTTATTTCTTTAAAAATATGCTGATTGTTGAAACGAACTTGATCATGATCATAATTTTTTTGTAATGTATTTAGTAATATTTCTATTTTCTGTAATTACTCTTATGATATGATACATTCGTGAAGCGAAATATTATAATCCAGAAGATGAAGTATTTTTCTTGTATTCCAATGATTTGAATTTCAAGACAAAAACAAAAATTGGGAGCTATAATTCATTCATGTCACGGATTGTCGCTCTTGTTTCTTCTAAAAGCGTGTTTTCACATTGTAGTGTCCTCCGAAACGTTCAGTATCAGTTAGCATTATTTATGCGGGAATGCCGGACATCTAACTTTAATAATTCAGTAAATACGATGAAATATTAATATCATTAATTATTATCTCTGCGTTGATTCAAGGAGACTTGCTTGTTCCAAACATCTGTCGCCGTTTCCCGCCGCCGCCGCAGCAGCGCTGGCGGCTGGAGCGATGGCGCGGCCCGCGGGGGGTTTTAGAATTACTCCGCTTCTCATTTCGCGCGTCCCGGCGGAATTGCACGTCCTCGTGATTTATGACCTCGCGAGCAGCCGCGTTGCGGAGAAACATGTGCATTTTTTGTCGGGAAATAACTTTGGTCGCATCGCGAATGAGCGCAGCCCCTCAGCGAAACCTGCGAGTTGTGCTGGGAACCGGCGCGAACCAATTGGAGCATTTTGATCGAGAGTTGTTCGCTAATTGAACGGGACAGTCTCGACCCGGACGAGGTCGTAAATTGTCGACAGTGGAAAGTCGAACAGTCGAGTTTTGGGGCGTGGAATGATGAAGAAGTTAGGGATGGGTGCGAGCGGTCGCGTTTGGCATTGGACATCGTCGCTCACTTCGACTTTTAGCGTTCCGTTAGGTCAGTAACTTCAATAGAATTTGTGTGTGTGTGTGTGTGTGTGTGTGTGTGTGTGTGTTTGGAAATTGTCTGGCTGTCTAGTTGCCAGTTTACTTGGCTCATGTAATTTTTCATCTTGTGTTAACGCAAAAGTAGAATCTTCGGGGAAGTTAGCTTATGTAATAAATACTTAGAATCAGAAAGGCAGCAATAAGTAAAATATATTTTATTTAAAGATTGTTGCGATTGCTAGCAAAATAAGCTAATTCCATTTGCGACAGTTTTACGAAAGTCCAAATCCCCGCGTATTCATTCCTAGTTCGAAAAGATTGAGGGTATGTTCTGGTCGTATTTTGGGTAAGCTGAGATTGAATATTATCTCTTTGCCATGTTATGAAAGATCCTCCTAAACATTGCAAAAATGCAAAAAGGATATTTTGTTAGGAATGGAGTGAGCAGGTTTTACTAACAAACGCTTTACTTGAGGTAGTTTTACTTACTCCTACTGTAACAAAGATTTTCTACCTAAATTCGAGTAAACGTTTCTGCCAATTTTCTACGCCTATAATAATAAATGAAAATTGTCAGAAATGCTCCAAATATACTTTTAGCGTTACTTACACGAATCATATTCGATTAATTTTTTGTATTATTATTTTTCATACTTTCAGTTACAATAGATATTGTTGAGTTATATAAAATTCTGGGTAAAATGTAAAAACCGTACGTTTTTAATCATCCCTATCACGTGCAGAGCTGGTGCTGCAAAGTAAAAGCCTTATCCGCTGGCAACGCGCGCGTAGCTGCGTCAACAGATCGGCGCCAGCGCCCGCTGATATCACGCACATTCCAGCGCCGTGTTCTCGTCGCGCGCGGCATTTGTTAGACGCGGGTTCGCGCGTGTAAACACGCCGCGTCAACTCGTTTCTCTCGGGTGACGCGCGCTATTATCTTCCGCGTCGCGTCACGTCGAGAGGCTTCGTCCGGCCGCACACGTAGGGCAGGGCGCCCCGCGTAGCCCCGCTCCTCCCAGCCCAGTCCCACCCCGCCCCACCCAGCCACGTCCAGCTTCGCCTACCCCTGCCCACACCCGCCCAGCCCCGCCCAGCCCCTCCCAGTACCCCTCAGCCCCGACAACGCCGCACAGCCCCGCACAGCCTCGCACAGCCCTACCCAACCCCGCCCAGTTCCGCCCAGCCCCGCGCACAGCCCCGCGCACAGCCCCGCACAGCCCTACCCATCCCAGCCCCGCCCATCCCAGCCAGCCCCGTACAGCTCCCGGCCCCGCCTCTACCCACCTCTCCTCGCCCCGCCCAGCTCCGCCCAGCATTGCGCACAGCCCCGCACAGCCCCACCCATCCCAGCCCCGCCCATCCCCGCCAGCCCCGTTCAGCCCCCAGCCCCGCCTCACCCCACCTCACCCCGCCCCCCCCATCTAGCCCATCCTGTCCACCCCGCCCAGCGTCGCTCCACAACGGACCTAGATCGCTTGCTGATGTGATATAATGCGCCGAGATGGCTGATGTGATGCATGATGCGATGTATTATGTGATGTGTGAACAGTGCGCGTGGATGGTGAGAAGGGGTACAACGTGCGAGGTGGAGAGTGACTAGGTGTGATGCGTGATATGATGTGATGAGATGCATGGTGTGATGACATGTCATGCGAAGTGCTTTTGCATTCCTTGGGAAGGGAGGTGTTCTCACTGTTCAGACAGGAGGAAAATATGGTGGTATATTGCTCAATAGAAATTGATAGAATTTGCTTCATTGTCAGTTTTTACCAAGTTGTCAATGAATCAAATTGAACTTAATTTAATACTCAACTTGTGTCTGTTATGCAATAATTAGACCTAAATTGTTTCAAAGACCTCTAAATTAGCCTACTTTATATTATTAAATAAGGTTAGGGCATTTTGTAATAATTGTATTTAAGGACGTCATAATTAAATTAAATGCCGTCCTTTAAATATTCACGTTACTCTTGTCGAATTAAGTGGTTACTAAAATTAGTACTATCCAAATAATATAGAAAATTAAGATCATTAAAATACTATCAAGAAAAATGTTCGCATAAAGAAGCACTTCGCATAAGGAAATAATCAAAATGAAATATGATAAACCTAAAGATATCATATGCTAACTGGTATTAACAACTTTTTACTTGTCTTAGAAAATATTTTTTTCTCAGAAAGTTAACATGGACACAATGCATCTCTAACTCGACCACCTAACAATGAACCATGAAAATTCTTTGAGAGCTGATTCTGCATCCACTTGTTTACTGGTTTCCTTCCTGTTAGCGTCGTAATCGGAGGAACGTACACTGTTTTTTTCTTTTTTGTTGAATGCCACTCCTCGAACGAGAGTAGCTTAGAAATGGGGTACTTTGGAGTAGGAATGCTGCATGAGACTTTCGCGTTGAAGAAAGAAAACTAAGGAATTGCCATGGTCTTCGCTACAGAATGTTCAAGAGAAGTGCTAATACTTCATGAATTATGTGCAGTTCTTGTGTTATTATTAACATAACCTGAACCTTATTAAAGCAACAGTCACTAAAAAATAGTAAATGGTATACAGTGAAAGAAAAACTAATTGGAATACTATTTCCCAGGAAAAAACACATATTCCGGAGTTTTAACGAATTCATGTACGCAGTTCTTGCACGTGCGTATTTGACGTCTCAAAAATTATGACATGCGCAAAAAATGTGGAGCCAGTATTATGTGAAGATTTTAGTTAAAAAAATTATTGGTACAGACATTATAGACGAAGTAGTATTTATTGTCCATTATAACAGGAAGGGAATAAGTCTACATTTATTCCTAGCGATTCAAGAACGAACGACAAATCTCAGTTGTAATTCCCACGTACGTCATATTTGTGCTGCTAATTTCGTACAGAAACGAGAAATCACTTAAATTTCAAATGTCGATTACCGTTATTTACCCCGAAATTCTCAATTTTGAACGGACTTCACGAATTCGGCAGAGGAGCAATCGAAAAGTTTCTCCAGTTTTTACATTTTAGTGGAAATTGATGAAAGAATGGAAACTCCGGTACCTCCTTTACCTGTTATTTTGAATCTATATTCTATGGCATTTTCCGCTAATGAATAGCGTAACATTGATTTCATAAAACGTTCAGAACCTTCTCGATGAAGTGCCGTAAGTAAGAAGAGACCGAAGTGACCTTTCAGTCGCCTCCAGCCCTTTCACAGCACGCAAATTGGAACTGCCTGGGACTACCGTAGCATGCTCCGCAGCATTCTGCGACTCCCACCCCGACCGAGGGAAGTGGGAGTGGCTCTGAGCGGTGTTCGAACTCCGACTGCCCCAACGCCTACCGATAGCAGCGCCGTAGCTCCGTGACACGCCGCCGTTTGAAAGGAGCTGCGTGGGCGGTCGTCTACGGGCTTCTAGAGCGCCAGTGGACTTGGGGTCAGACGGTGCCGCTGGAGAAGTGATTGAGTAAAAGCGTTACTGCACGACACGGAGCGATGAGCTTATAAATGTTCATTTTTCGTTTGACCAGACGGTTTTGAGATGTAGTTGTTTTACGTTTTAGAAAAGCAATATTGAAAACTGCCCTTGGAATTTTTTTGAACAAATACACAAATATTCTCTTATATTGTCTGCGAGCGCCACCATACCATTTCTAAACTTGAGAATGACAAGGAGAGATCTGTTTTCCTTTTCCTCCTCAGGTGAACAGAATTATGTTTTATTTTTGTAGTGGAATGGTAATGATTATTATAGTTGAAAATTACTGTTGTGATGATATTCACATGGGACACGTGGCAAGGAAATCATACTGCAACTACGCTGTCAAAACATTCAGGGATACTTTACATGGAATTAGTACCCGCAGCGTTGGAACCTGTATCCTCGAACGTTGCTGTAAGCGACTTTACACTACCCAACTAGCTTCATTGTTATATACACTTTTTTAATATACGAGGATTAATCATCATCATCATCATCAACATGAGATTGTACCTACCTGTGTATGTATGTATGTATGTATGTGTAGAAGTATGGATTTTTCCTTCTCACACTCTTATTTACAGCTCCAGGGTCTGCTGGTAAATCATCCACATTCCTCGTAAAAGAAAAAGCGAACTATCATTATTTAATTTTCTTTGGAAAATGAAACGATAATTCCAAAAGGAATTTTTCACACGAGCAGAATTAATTCCTCTGGGTATGATGTCTCACTTTCCAGCAATTCGCCTCCATTTCATTTCCACTTTTTTGGCCTCTTCAGTTTCGTTTCATTTTCCTATTCATCTCTATCGCTTTTCCTTATCCTGCTGTTTCGTGAACATTCACCTGACATCTCACCTCTTACAAACTGCACTAACTCACCTGCCTCTACACTTTTCGCCCTTGTACCACCAACCTCACACCATGTGCCACTGCTGGCGCATTCCCCCACCCCACCCCTATCCACCTACTCTTCACGGCAGTCGCTTTCTCAGTTTCGTCCCGACAATCGCCTGCTATTTCAACCTCGACTCTACCGCATTCCGCCATCCACCTCCGATGTCCGTTACCGTTCCGTTCGTCATCGTTCCGTCCGCGACCGTCCACCAGCCTTCGTCACCCTCCGTCATCCACAGCTTGCCACCGTCCGCCTACCTTCGTCACCCTCCGTCACCCTCCGTCACCCTCCGTCACCCTCCGTCACCCTCCGTCACCCTCCGTCACCCTCCGTCACCCTCCGTCACCCTCCGTCACCCTCCGTCACCCTCCGTCACCCTCCGTCACCCTCCGTCACCCTCCGTCACCCTCCGTCACCCTCCGTCACTCTCCGTCACTCTCCGTCACTCTCCGTCACTCTCCGTCACTCTCCGTCACTCTCCGTCACTCTCCGTCACTCTCCGTCACTCTCCGTCACTCTCCGTCACTCTCCGTCACTCTCCGTCACTCTCTCCGTCACCTCCGTCACCCTCCGTCACCTCCGTCACCTCCGTCACACTCTCCGCCACTCTCCGCCACTCTCCGCCACTCTCCGTCACTCTCCGTCACTCTCCGTCACTCTCCGTCACTCTCCGTCACTCTCCGTCACTCTCCGTCACTCTCCGTCACTCTCCGTCACTCTCCGTCACTCTCCGTCACTCTCCGTCACCCTGCGTTACCCTGCGTTACCCTGCATCACCCTGCATCACCCTGCGTCACCCTCCGTCACCCCTCCGTCACCCCGCCGTCCCCCTTTGCTATACTCTACTATTCTCTTCTACCCTGTTTTACCTTATACTGCTCTATATTACCTTGTACTACCCTCCGCTACACTTCACCACCCTCCGATACCCTCTGCCACCCACCTACACTCTCATTTCCCTCCACCTATTTACTCCACCCAACTCCTCTCTCCGTCACCTCCCATCGCCTCTCCTCTACGCTCCGCTTCACAATCCCACCCCTCACCACTCACCTCCCTCTATCCATACTCATCCACCAATCCACGTCTCCCACACTCTGCTACCCTCCGCCCTCCGCTACCCACCAGCATTCTCCACTACCACAACAACACTCCAGACCCTGTCTGGGGGAGAATTCTGGTAGCCGGCTGTTCAACTCTGTAGTTTTCTGAGGTTTCTACCATCAACACCACGCGAATACTGGAGCAGTACCCTAACAAACGGGCCACGGACAGCGTGCGCGATCTTTCCTTCCTCTTCCTTGTTCTATTCTCATCGGGAAACCTTCCGGGAAACCAATCAGGAGCTTAGAGCTTGTCCCGGCTGGCTGTGCCATGCTGGTGGGAGATACTTGGATGGGGAAAATCCCTCGAGCCGGCGGTAAGTCGGCGCCGGATCTCGCCATCTAGAGGGAGATCACCGCCACTTCTCGCGATAATGCATTCACTATACTATCTTGAGTAGTGATCGTATCAGTTCACGTGTTCTAAAACATCAATTAACCAATCCGCCGACACTCTCCGCCACCCTCATATACTCTTTTTTTCAACCGCCATCACAACACCACCCGTCTCCATCTTCAGCCTACCTCTGCTCTAGTCTGTCACCGTCCACCACCCTCCCACGCCCTTCCCCACCCTGTGCCGCTCTATGCCACCTTCCGATACCTTCTACCATTCTCCCTCGCCCTTACTCATCCTTTGCTGCCCTCTGCCACGCTTTGTGCCTTCCACTACCCTCCCTCGCCCTTTCCCATCCTCTGCCGCCCTCTGCCACCCTCCGCACCTTCCAACCATCTTCCCTCGCCCTTCCCAATCCTCTGCCGCCTTCCACCACCCTCCCTCGCCCTTCCCCATCCCCTTTGGCCCTCTGCCGCCGCCCTTCGCGGCTGCGCCTCTGCGCTCGCTTCATCCTCGACGCCCCGGCGCATTTCCCGCTCGCTGTACTGAGTGCTTTGTGGGCGCGCGGAAAGGCGCTTCCTGTTCCGGCGGCGCAAAGCGCAGCTGGGGGCGGGGGCGGGGCCCTGCAGAGCACAAACAACTCCCCGCTACGCCATCCCACGCACACAGTGGAGCAGAAAGCATCTACATGCGGAATGAACTGCAATATATACGTGTTTCAAATCCAACGATTTTTTTGTTTTAATTACTATTTGTAGATTGTTATGTATTTACGACTTCTTCTGTCTCCAATTTATTCACATACTATCGGCAGTAACAGCTGAAAGAAAATAATGACTAAGAAACATTCTTGGGAAACCTGAGAAAACAACTGTGTGTTTGTGCATTTTGTTATCTCACAAAACTAATACAACAGTATTACTGGTAATGCATAAAAGCAAAATGATAAATAGATATCTGTAATATCTAATTATCTAATATCTAATATGAATATTGTGCTTACCCAAATAATTCATTACAGATCTATAGCGAAAGATTTATTTTAAGAGCATTTTTAAAATATTAAAGAACATAACTACAAACATTTAACAAGAGATAAAACTTGTTATTGTATTTTTGAATAATTTTTCCGAAAGTAGAAGCAGCAGTAGGAATCAAAGGATTGAAATTGGACGAGCACGAGACGACGTGCTATATTCAAATAGATTAGAGCCATCTGGACCAACTGCGAATACCTAGCGAGCATTACTATAGCAATGTTGTGTAGACTCCCGATAATCCGAGAGAATTGGCCCGAGACAACCACAGACATAAATAATCCCGAATAATTCGTAGTTTCAAAAATGCAAATGCAAATTGCGGAAGTCAATGTAAAAGATTGAACATGTTTATCCCAATTAAAAATAAATAACTAAAACTGGCCATGCCAATGGCAGGCAACAAGCAAATTTGACGAGCAAATCGTATAATTATCGGGTTCGGGGAGGTGGCAATATTTCTAAAATCGGTGACGGTATCGTTCAGCTCGTATAATGTCTCACTAGAATATCATTATGTGTTAATACAATTTAGTGAAACGTTTCAAAAATGAATTACTTTATTTTTTAATGGCAGTCACGCTTATTGTACTGGCTGGGTTAATCGACATACCCTTAATCGCTAGTTTATAATAGGCGATTCAATATTCTATAGTCCTCATTATCTTCCAATTTTTCTTAAGCGTTGTAATTTTAGCTTTTTCATATATGTAATATAGAGAAAGTTATGTAATGCTTCGAAAAAGGTATGTCAAGATCTTGACACTACGTTCCACACTTCGTTTTTGAGGACTCTTCCGGAAAGTATTCGTTTTTTCATGTCTCTCCGACTGTGAACAACTCCAGTGCCTGAACTGTACCCAGGATTTTCACCATTGTTAATATGTCTGGCAGATAAGTTAACATAGGATTAGAATTTATTTAGAATACTAGTGAATAAATTCACCATTCGTTGCCAGAGAATGTAGAAAAGAAAGAGAGTTAGACCTACGATTACTAGATACTCTTGGCAACAACATTCTTAAAACAATAATAATTCCTATGATTTCGTGTCCCCACGAAGGCGGTCCCCCATACGAAACAGACGTTTTTATTTCGAAAGTTTTTTGACAAGAGGCCTCCCCAACAAAATGCTCGAAATGTACGAACTGCACTCGAATTCTGATGACCTTTTTTTTTTTAAAAAAAAGACCTATAAAATGTGTTTAAAATTAAGAGAATGACCTATAAAATTACTTAAAAATAAGAATACAATGATTTTTTTTAAAAATACTCAAACATTTGTATAAAAAATAATTATTCATTGCATTTTACAATTTTAAATCAATATAAAATCTTTATTTTAAGAGGAAATCCGAGCTTTCAACCGTCAGTTTTGAAAAGTCGACGAAGTTACTGTGTATCCGTGTAATTTTTTGGAAAACAGTGTCTACTGCAGTAGTGAATTTCGTCATGAAGTGGATCATACAATAAAAACTTTGTTTTAGTGTGTCATGGAAAATTCACAAACACGAAAAGGAAACAATGCGTAAAAGTGTAAAAATGACCCAAAAGTCCAAAATAAGACGTAAAAGTTAAAAATCGTAAAAAATGACAAAAATGGCCCATAATTATACATGTATATCCCCTGATAAATAATTATACCTTTCTATCACATGATAAAAAAATCATTTAAAAGTGAGCTGCTTGTACAATGCACGAATAACATCATGTCATCAGAATAACACGACATGTCATCAGAATCCGTGCCTTGGTTATGGATTTGTTTTCATTTTGGAGCGAGACCCGCGCCTGGCCGCCCCACTGCGTGCCCTGCCCGCCGCCGCTCCGCTCCGCGCCACAGCCTGGGTCAACTGCCCGCCGCTGCGCCCAGACGCGCCTCGCGCAGCGCGCCCTCTGCCCTGCCGCCGCCGCCGCCGCCGCCGCCGCCGCCGCTTGTTTTATATCGCTCCCGCCATTGTGTCGCTGCAGAATTTCGGTTGCTGGCCGGCGGAGAGACTGCCGGGGAAGTCCGGAATCTGTCCTTCCACGCTGTTGCTGGAGGTTTTATAGGGTTGCGTTTTTTTAGTGAAGAATTTCAAGCAAAAATACGTATTTACTGTCATGAAAGCAGGGGTTTGGTTTCGTATCTGTTCCGTTATTAATATGTGCAAGGAAACGCTTCAAACTTGCTTTTTACATCGGATTTCCTGATTGTAAATTCACCATTTGTTTGGTGGTGTTTTGACATCCCTTTTATTATTTGACTCATTCGAACATTTTGAATATCTTGAAGGCCTTCTAGTACGGAAATGGAGAAAAATGTGGACATTTTTTCGAGGTATTCCAAAGAAAAACCAGTAAGAAGAAAATACTTGATTCGCAAATGACGACTTGAAATGCAACGTATATATTTTTTTGAAAAATATTGGTTTGAGATGTCAAAATGTATCCACTGAAACTTGGGAGTAAATCCTTAAATAAGTAGAAGATCATGGTTTAGAAATTGGAATCCTTGAACAACCACATTATTTTTAATTGTGAGAGCAAGGAACTTTTGGTATTTTTCACAAGTACGTCGAAATATTTTATTTTGAACAACGCAAAAAACAACGAATTATTGAAAATATCCCGCGCTTCGCATCCTGGCTCATTGACTCAGCCGGTGTCACGCAGTGGCTTCTGCGGGCGGTTTTCGAATGAATTATCTTCTCTGGGCGCGACTCGCCACCTGCGCCACGAGGATGCTGCAATGTTCGCCGCGCCACGCAGGAGGAGGCGGACGGCGCAGCAACCACACAATGCACAGAGAATGTGCTCATTCTCTCCCTCTCTCGTTCTCCCTCTGTCTCTCTCTCCCTCTTCCTCTCCCCCTCTTTCTCCCTCCCTCTCCCCCTCTTTCTCCCTCCCTCTCCCCCTCTTTCTCCCTCCCTCTCCCCCTCTTTCTCCCTCCCTCTCTCTTTGTCCCTCCCTCCGTCTCTCTCTTTCTCCCTCCTCTCTCTCTTTCTCTCTCCTCTCTCTCTTTCTCCCTCCTCTCTCTCTTTCTCCCTCCTCTCTCTCTTTCTCCCTCCTCTCTCTCTTTCTCCCTCCTCTCTCTCTTTCTCCCTCCTCCTCTCTCTTTCTCCCTCCTCCTCTCTCTTTCTCCCTCCTTCTCTCTCTTTCTCCCTCCTTCTGTCCCCCTCCTCTCTCTCTTTCTCCCTCCTCTCTCTCTTTCTCCCTCCTTCTCTCTCTTTCTCCCTCCTTCTCTCCCCCTCCTCTCTCTCCCTCCTTCTCCCTTTCCCCCTCCTATTTCTTTCTCCCTCCCTCTTTCTCCCTCTCTCTCCCACTCTCTCTCTCTTTATGCCTCTACCCTCTTTGCTCCCTTCATTTACTTACAGACTCCTGTTAGTCGAGTAGGTGCAAAAAGAGCGAGACACTTGAATTGTTAACGTAGTTCTGAAAAAGTATTTATAATCTTTTGTCATGATTATTTCATTTTCATGAAACCCCTGTTCGATGCCTTTCTGGAAAAAGAGACGGGTCATGATGTATTTGATTGGTAATACTCACTTTTCGTCGGTGCGAAGGTGTTACAGATTAAGGAGGCTCGTGTAATTACGTTGCGGATGGTAGTGTAGGTACTGGGGATGTAGGTGGTGGTGTAGTGGGGAGAGGGTGCACGGTATTGTGGGTGACGATGCCAAAAGGGCGATGGCTTTTGCTGCGCTGGCGTTGAAGATGGTCATGGTTGTATAAGTGGCGACGGCGGCGGCGGCGGAGGCGGCGGCGGCGGCGGAGGCGGAGGCGGAGGCGGAGGCGGAGGCGGAGGCGGAGGCGGAGGCGGAGGCGGAGGCGGAGGCGGAGGCGGAGGCGGAGGCGGAGGCGAAGGCGGAGGCGGAGGCGGAGGCGGCAGCAGTGGCAGCGACGGCGGCGGAGACGGTGTCAAGTTGCGACCGGCTACGGCCCACGCCTATAAGCTTACGTCTCCAATCCGGTTATCTCAATGGAGACCTCCTCCTGGGATTTGCATGGCAGATAGACGACGTTTTCATTACCTTTCTGTTGCCTCTTTTTTCTTTGGAGAACCGTCAACACTGTCTCTTTGTAACTCGGTGCGGACGGAAATGAGATGAGATTTCTGTTCTGTAGGTCAGGGTTGCATTGTTTGTGCTTTTTCTTTGCGCTCCTCTTTTGTTATTTGTTCACACGACTCATTTCTTTAGGACGATTTACTGCTTTCCTGAGGCAATCAATAGTACAATAATTATGTTTTTGTGCAGCCTTTGTTTGAATCTCTTCTCTACCTTACATTATCATTGCCCTTGATTTTAATACCTCCACTCCAAAGAAAATGAATCATCAATTATCAATTTTCATGCAATTTTGTTCCGTTAATTCAAAGAATTAAATATGAGAAATATGTAAATATTGAAAAGAAAAATTACCGTGCTGCTAGAAGTGGGATGTACGTAGTACATCGCAGTAGTAATAATATTAGTAACAAAAAATAAATAGTAATAAAATCAAATAACGTCATAAATTCAAACAACTTCTGCTGAAAATATATGTCAGATACCTTTAAATTATAGTACTAAAATAGATTTTTACGTTATTTATGATGTTGACTGATATGTCAGAGTTAACAGAATTACTGTGATGTTATTATGTAAGAAAACTGCTAGAACATATTACTTGCCGAGTACATAATCAAGACACGTTGTAAATACTAATAACACCATCATTATACGTAATAGCTACTAAATCCTGTTAACACGGCGATCAAATCTGATAGGTATCTGCGAGTATATTGCTAATAGCTATTTCATATTAGTGTCAAGAATATAAGACACAGAGCTCCTTATTTCCAAGGACAGAATATGTGAATGAGAAAGTAAAAAAAAATCCACTGCACAGATTGAAAAGAAGTGGAGACAATAAGTTCCAAAAGGAGACTCCGTGATAAACTCAACTGTATCGATTAAAACGTTAAATATACCGTCATGATCACGCTTACGTCACCCATCGTCACCCGTCTATCCTTCGCGAAGGCCGTCCAGGACAGAATCCTAAAATTTCCCGCAGGTCGCTTCATCATAATAAGATGAAGACATATTATCCACCAAATGATTCAATAAAACCCTTCGGAGCTGGAAATACTACCTGCGAGAACCCGAAGAAAAAGAAGGCGGGCCCCGATCGGCCAGGTGCGGCTGGCAGCCGACGGCGGCACAGGCACGCACAGTGGGTGCAAGGGAAATCGATTTCAACCCTCGAATTGACCATAAACAAGATGACCGTTTGGCAACTTGAAAAAGGGACGAGAAATCAGTCTGCTCACAATGATATTTCTATGTTACGATTTGTTAGTTTCATTAGCATGTCCGTAAAACTTATTTTACAAGTTTTATTTCCATAAGTTTCTTTGACGCTTGTTCACCGTTCACGGTTTCCTGACAGTTGTTTAAACGCTTTCACCCCCGTCGAAAAATCGAGAATTGTCGTCGGTCACCAGTTGTTGCCTTGGTCATTATAGCGCAGTTCTGAATTTTCTCTTTGGGGTAATACTATTGATGTATTGGTGAAATGGTGAAATCGAAGGTAGAGTGCAAGGTGTTTACCTCAGAGATACAGAAGATACGTCGGTGGTGCGCTAAAAAGCTTGCTGAAATATAGGTGTCCAAGATACATTTGATTTTTAATCCACATCAAAATTGTTTTCGTAATTGTAAGCGATAATATGTTGCCTAGGACACTCCACAGGCAAAACAAATAGGTACTGACGCGGATCATAAACGGTCAAGTATTTTCAGCGTGATGTGAGAACAAACAAACAAACAGGTATACAAGAACCGCAGTCAGTCACATTATCCTTCTTTGCGTTCACGCTGGTGTGGAAAAGCGCTAACATAGACTACTGAAAAACTTAACTGACATATGAAAATTGGGGAGACATTCATTGTAATAATCATTTATTGTTGTAATAAGTTTGGATTTTTAAACAATTGTTTGAAAAAATATTTTGTTGTTTTGTTTTTGTTTGTAGAGATTTTAGGAATGACAAGATTTTAGGAATGACAAAAACGTCATAAATATTAGTGGTTCTTTCTTAACATTTTTCCACGCTATGAATTCTGCCAATTGTCATGATTACTCAGTTTCAAATGGTTTTAAAAATCAATTAATGACTCTTTTTACCTGTAAGCAGTAAAAACACATGCTTATTATACTAATTTATAACAGGATTTCTTAAAATTCATATTTTCATCCCCTAGTATAATAAAAAACACGCCAATTATTTTTATTATTTTATTATATCCTCTACCACGTTTAATTAAAAAAATAAGGAATCCTAACTTCAAGTTACACTGTAATGTCTCATTACCGGGAACCTTCAGTATTTAGCCACATATCGAGGTATGCATATTGAATAAAAGTTGTATGTTTTATGAACGGCGCTACATCAATAGCGTACCTCTCAATTCTAGAAGTTATTTATTATTAGTTTTGATTTGATATTCAATCCTATCACTAAAAATTAAAACTAAGATTCAAATTGCTTCTTTCAAACGAGAAAAAAATCGAAATTCGTTGCAGAGTTGAGTCAACGTGCTAACACCAGAATTACTTGACGTACTGAAAACCTCCTTTTCAGAAGACTGCCGAAAGGACGTTAATTTGAACATTTCGTATAAGAGATTTTTTTGTAATCCTTGTGTTGTTACGTGTGGTCGCGAAATATGTTGCGGTTTTGGAAACATTTGAAAATAGGAAACATTGGACTCAAAATTAATGTAACATTGTCTAAAGGCACATACTAAATGCAAACATAAAATCAAATGAGCTAAAAAAAGCTATACAATATATAAATTTGTACCTTTTTAATAAATATGTCATAGTTAAGGTATTACGGAAAGTATATCCCAAAGCTTCGTAAGGTATATCTATCAGAACATTTTAATATTGCTATTGCAGAAAGTATTGAAATTGGGATACGAAAAGTATTGAACGACACACGGTCAATTTCACAAATACCGGTCTTGGTTGGTTTTACACCGTGGCGTACAAAATTCACCACGATTGCTATATCAATCTATTGACATTTTGGGAAAGCTCCAAAAACAAAGAAACAGTTTCTATTTTCACTGAAAAATGAAAATATTTAATTGTGTTATTCCCCCTGTTCTCATACTCCGCATACCAACTGTTCTGTCATACTCAGTGCGCCAGTTCTTACGACGAAGATGACCATGACATAAACGCCATAACCATGACATAAACGCCATATTACTGTAATTTTTTTCAAGAATTACAAAAATGTATTTTTTTTTACTTGTCTTTCACGTCGGTAACATTTATATTAGAGGCGATTTCTTCACGTTATTATATGTACATGTGCTTTAAATAATGTCAAATAAAGTCTCTCGAAAACTCAACAGTTTTCTGTAAAAATGAGCACAAACTAACGCATTTTCAGAAACGCTCAAACGCTATTTTCCCAAAAATGGCTCCGAATTTTTTCTTCAATTTTTTTACCAATTTATAATGCTAATTGTACTCTTTAATGTGATGTAAAGTTCAGTTTGGCGTATTCTTTTGTTTTTTGAAAAATTACACAAATGTAATTTTCTTGAAATACCTCTCACGCCGTTAATATGAATATTTCCATCAGTTTACATGCATTATTACATTTGTGAGCGTAAGTTCTTCAAATGACTTCAAATGATGTTTTTCGGAAACTCAGTAGATTGCTGTCAAAAAGGGGTTCAAATTTCGTATTTACAGTAATGCTGAATCGCCATTTTCTCAATAACGGCTTCAAATTTTTCAATAAAAAATTCTATTTAAGACAAGGTTTTACTTTTCTTCAATATTCTTGAAGGTATATTTCGAATGTACTATTAGGAGAGAAAACAATTGAAAATATGTCAAGAAACGTAGTATGGGCGACGATAGATGGCAACTGCTCAGAGAATGAAGCAAGACCTTAAAGCCAACCACACCAAGGAAATTAGAAAAATTGTCTATGAGAAAGTCTGTGCCATTCTGTAGCACATCTAGTTTAATTTATTGTAGTGCTACTCTATAGCATTTAGTTTGTTGAAATTGCATTGTTTGCGTGTTTCTATATGGAAATTCATTTTCTGTGTTTTTATTCATCAGCATTTTTGCTACCGCAGGCCGCTAATTTCCAATTATTTCGGAATCCCCTATTTGTGCTTGTGGCCCACTGTGCGGCGCGGGCGCGGAGCAAGCGCGCCGCGCCGGCTGAAGGCAGCGGCCCCGCGGGTGGTCCGGCCGCCCAGCTGGAGGAGGCGTCTGCCCAGGAGGAAGGGGGAAGGGAGAAGGTGGAGCTGGAAGTCGATGCAGGGGGCGGGCACGAGCAACCATGATCGAGGAGCGCCCACGACGGGCAGAAATGGTGGAGTTGGTGAGGAAGCAAACGGTGGACGTACAAGTACGGAATGTATTGAATCGTGCGATGGGAGCCAAGGAAAGGAGAAATGAGATACTACAGTCTGGCACCGGTGTTATTGAAGTGGAAACGAATATGAGGTAGTGTTTGGAAATACTAGACGAGGAAACATCATAGCGATGGTTGCAGGATGGGAAAGAGACCTATTTAGTCCTAAGTTGTGAGAAAATCAAGAAAAGTGAGAACGGAAATAAGGAGAGAAAAATTAGGAAGGAAACGCATACAGTCATTGAGTAATACCTTCCTACTGACAGCAAAATATTAATTTAATTAATTTGAAATTTAAATTTGCGGTTCTGAAGAATTTTTTTCTTGTCATCCCCGTTTCCCTTCCTGTGATCTTTATTCATTTTCACAGCAGTATTTTCCAACACCGCTTTTTATGGCACAAAACATGGAGAACGCTTAAGAGATTAAAATGTACCACGAAGAAACGGAGAGAACAGCTTAGTAACGGGGCAAATAGAGGGTCATTGCACAGGAAGAAATGAAGACGTATGTAAACGGCCGAAATGCGTAGAATCATGGCTGTCCCTACGCTCAAGGCAGAGTTATCAAAGTTTCCATTGACATACCGCGACCTTCTTCAGGTGTAGAAGTGCCCCGGAGGATGCTAGCTGAGGAAGACGCAACCTGGTGGAGCAATGGTGAAATGAGAGACCGGAGAAACGGGAGAACTCAGAGAAAACCGACCATGAACGCGTCTTGTTCACCACAAATCGCATTTGGTTTAACCAAGTTTTGAACCCCGGTACCCGGAGGTACCGAGCGAAGCGGCTTAGAGCATAGCGCGCTGCATTCGGGAGACCCGGGCTCCCCGTGCCGGCCGTTCTGACGGGGGTTTTCGTGGTTTCCCTCGGTCATCCAGGCGAATACTGGAGTGGTTCTAGTGAAAGGTCACAACCGCGAAACCGGCGTCGCTAGCCGAATTTATTAACAACGTGAATTCGCGAAGGTTAAGCGAATTCGATACATCGCGGGTTTCTGGTTGGGTGACTGACTACGAATCCCGAGACCAATAATTGCCCTTTACGGGACATGTAATGGCTAAATATAAATACAAACTCAAACCCAGAGGTAGAAGGTGAGCACACCACCATTGGTTACCCCGACCGGGTGGTGCAGTACGGAGGGCGCAGCGAGCGAGCGGTCGGTTGGGCGGCCCCGCGGGGACTGGGTCGCAGTAGGGGTTCCCCGCACGTGCTTCTTGCCTCCGAGGCGGTGGGGGCGGTCCGTGATATACGCCTCTGGCCCCTGCCGCCCCCGTGCGTGACTAGCCGGCTCGCGTTACCGCTGCCGCTGCCCCCGGCGCTGCGAGGAATCAAAGGCTCTGCCCCGCCCCCTCCCCTCCCCCTTCCCCTCCCCCTCCCCTTCCCACGGGGTATTTGCCTCCTGCTGGGAGTCTGCGCCTCCGGAGGCAAACATACACCGCGCCCAGACGCATATACGTTATATTACATGTGATTTCTCCGGGTAACTACGTACACATTTTGTTGCTTCTATTAATTCACTTCAGCGTTCTCGTAATTTTAAGCTTCTTTTTTCCTCCTTTCTTGGGTTAGACAAGTAGAGCCACCCGCTGTAAAACGTACTTTCGTTGTAATTTATAATAAAACTTTATACCAACAAAAATTTGATATTACATGGTATCTGATATCAGAAAATTTTATATTAGATGAAATTTCATACATCTTTCTAGTAAGTTGATAACTTCTCAGACTAAAAAACGATGCTCTTGAACAAGATTGTTGCAAGAAATGAAGTTGACGAATGGTTCACGATCTGCATATTCTTATATCGTAAACGAGCATAACATCTCGATCCTGTCGACCCTGCCCATGCAACTGCCTATATACTTCGTGACATTTGTATATTAACCTGACTCTTTCATATGTTGTAATTCATAAATCAGTTGCAGGAATGTTGTTTAAAATATTTTTTGTGCAAGTTTACTTCATTCTTTGTGCATTATATCTGATTCTCAGAGCCGGTAATGGAAACCTTTAATAACTCTGTTTGAATGCGTCCAGATACAGATTATTGCGACTGACGACACTCGTCGTTGCAATGTTAACGATGCATCTTTTGTTCGTTGAGCGGATGACTGTTACTGTCTTTCTCCGAGCCCGTTTAGTGCCTGATACCTCTCACTCTCCATGGAGCGGCCAACTGCCCGGTCTTACAGACGGGGATGCACGAACATCGCAATGTGCGCTGACGAGCTCTTAACGCAACGTTAACCTTAACGAAGTGGCGTGGAAACCCCGCGCTTGGTGGAATCGCTTCGGCCGCACGGGCGGTCCACTTGCAGGGGGGCGGGGGGGCTGGGTCTCCCTGTTCTCAACTAGCAGCGCGCGGATGCCGCCGCTGCCGCAGCAGCAGCAGCAGCAGCAGTCAACGCGATAATTACACCCCACGCCGCAGAGAACGCCCGGGCTGTATAGACTCGTCCGACGGTCGGTGGGCGGGGCAGCCATTAAGTATTGCCTTTCCGCAGTGATTTGACGGACTGTGTAAATGCCGGCTTGGTCTTCCCTCAGTCTCGTTCGTATTTCCAGCTTGTCTGTTCTCCCATGCCATTCGGACTATCTTCTGCTCTCCTCTCCTTACACACCAGTGTCTCATATCAGGTGGTTTCTTTCCGCTCTGCTATCTGTTGCTGAGTTTGAAAATGTCCAGTTTTCATGAATTTTGTGGGCCAAGGTCCAATACATTTTACTACTTGGTTGTAGAGTTCCATTCCGTTGTTCCGTGTAGAACATGTGTAAAAGAAACTATGGACACTCCAGACATTGAGATTTCTTCACTTAATTGTGTAATGCTTTTCACTTAGTCTTCGATTATCTTTCACATATCAGCTGGCCATTAAGAACAGCTTCATTAATGTATTCTTAAGATCCTGTTATTCGTAGATGGGAGTCCCTGCTTGTCGTAAAGGACAATCTATTCTCAAAGTCGAGAAGTTCGTAAGGAATAAGTTCGCAAAGGAATAAAAAATCTTTGTAAAATAAAATGTTTTAACACATCAAATGTAAGTAACTTTTATTGTACCCAATCATTTCTATGCTATTATTTATCTACTTGATGTCTAGAAATATCAAATCATCTATGCGAAGTCCCAAAGGAAAGGAATTACCTTTGATTACAAATCCACTCCTTTACATTGGCAAAAGAAAACATTTCCAGAAAATGGTTTTATTGAGATATAAGAATCATGTATTGAAAACATTAAAAAAAACTTAGTTTTTCATATTCCTTCTAGAATTCTGTACAATTTTCAGCGCCTACTGATTTAAGATATGAAATGTATGCTAAATAAAAATACATAAATGAACACTTGTCTTGATTTGACCACATCAAAGCTTAACGGTTATTTTTAAAATAATAAATTACTTAATGCGTTATTCATGAGGGAAAATGTAAGAGAATAAAACTGTTAGATATTGTCTTAAGAACTTTTTTTTATTTTACAAATTTTAAATTATTTTGCATTTATCATCCAAATACTTGTGCTGAATAGAGGTGAAATATTCTCGTGTTTCGTTTGTTTAGTTTATGTCGTCTTGGCTACTGAACTACGTAACGAAATCGTAACTCTTCGAAGTTTAAACTAATTTGTAACTGCATCTAAGATGAAGTGTTTTGCTCACAGAATACACAAAGTGCATACAAAAAAGGCTTTAAATGCATTAAATAATTACATGTGTTTTATTCAACCTATACGAGTTAATTTCTCCCATTTTTTACGAGCTTCAGTCCCTTTGTGTTTTCTGTATAACGATTTCTTCTCTTCATCTGCATTCAGTTCAGCGTTGTTATCTCAGAACATAATACAGTCGACTCCGGTTATAGTGAACTCGGATATAACGAACCAAAAAAGGTTAGTCCCCGGAAGTTCAATTGAACCCGAGTCAACTGTACGTAGTAACTCCCCGGCATCGTGCCTTCTCACTGGCGCCGTTTTTGCACATCTATTCTCCTTTGCGCTGCCAGCCACTAGCGATCACAATCTTTGCGCCGGCACACGTTCGACCTTTCGATAGCTCGTCGTCGACAGATCGCTCCGGCCTCTCGCAAATCCCTGCCAAGCAGATTGCCCGACGGTGCCCGGATCTTCGGCAAGAAGCTGTAGGAAGCCTCGTTTTGTGCTGACGCCGACGCCCAGCGGATGGGAAAACCGAACTCTGACGACGATAACTAAATCTGAATGAAACAAAACAGGTTAGTGGATCGTAACATAAGGAAAACATGAAAGGTCGTAATAGTCACATGATACGATGAATCTGGAGGATGAGATATTTCTTGTAGAGAGTTTTTATAAAATCAATGTGAAAACTTAGGAACTAATCCGTATAAAATGCTGCACATATTCTCTGTAACAACAATTTTCTTTGGTTTCATACATTTTTGGGGATATTTTTCAATATTTTATTTTACAAGTTTTATTTTAATAGTTCATTTTATATTAGAAACGAAACTTTTTCCGAGCACCTTCATTTCTGGTAATGGAATGTTGAATGGTTATGGAATTATGCACGTGTAACATTTCATCAATATAATTGTTGATAAAAATGTTTGTTATCGAAACATGGCGCATTCACGACGTAATAAAATGTATTTTTAATATAAACAAATTTGACATTATAAATGATACAAATATTCATTACACCTACAAATATTAATAATGTAATGCATCTCAATCGTCCTCGCTTATCCTCGCCCTCCTCGTTGGGCAACCGTATGTAAGGTATCTCTCAATCGGTTAACCTCTCTACGCTATCCTTGCCTGCGCTTTGAACAGCCATATATAATGAATCCCCTTTTTCCTTTTCTTTTCGACTATCTAGTACCGTGGGTAAGCTGGTGGTCCTATACAGGAATCCAAACGATGTGAATGGATTGTGCGTGCTAGGGTAAATGACGACGAATATTTTGGATCGATAAAAACGAACCACATTTTGGTTCGATCGTTTATTAATATTTCCTAGCCTTCCCTCTTTTCATTGTATACGGCGACAATTCACCGTCTTTCCTTCTACTCTAGTACATAGTGCCCTATAACATAAACATTCCAAACAAAAAAATAACGCACAACAACGAAAATCACTCACACACAATAACACAAAACAATATAAAAATCCCATTCATACATCGAATGCGCATTCCCTACTTTTCTTTTGACCATTTCTTATTTTAATTCTATTGACAAAACTTGATCTTCGATAATTCTCTTTAGTTATGGAATGCGTCTTCAAATGAAGCATCTGCAAGGAATTCAGGCACACACACACACACACACACACACACACACACACACACACACACACACACACACACACGCCAATTTCGCGCACACGAAGCGTTCCCCCCGGTATCCACGACACATCTGACTCCCATCGGAATTTTTTCTAGTAACTTACATTGTTACAGAAGATTTCTGTAACAAAATAATTGCTACTCGCTTGCTTTTTTCCTCTGTTGATTCCAAAAGACTTTCTTCGCTTCTTAACATGGCGTCATTTGTTTATCCTTTTTGGTTCATTGTAACTTCCAAATATTTTATCATTACTCTGCTTCCGAACATGCGACAAAGTTGACACTAATTTTGTCGTCTTCCCCGTATTTTAGTCTATTATTTCCCAATGTTTTAGCCGAATCGGTCCGTGCGTTTTGTCATAATTCTTAAAAAACCCTGTTTATAATCTTTATTTTACACTTCAACAATGGCCATATTCTGTTCATGTTATTAAAACAATTTCAATTATATTTCAATTTATATCTGCTGAATGCGTTGACCGAATTTGATGTCGTTTGTTTTATTTTATTCTATAATTTCTGCTCTACCGGACGATTATGTTCAATTTTCCCCAAATTTCACGCACTACAATTCCTTATTTTAATTTGGACTTACAAAAATGTTTTCTATCGGCACCGTTGCACTCCATATACAAGTTTATTCTTTGTCTCTTTTGTGGCAATGTTGCATCTGGGGTTTTGGTCTCGAAACGATGGATCATTACAATAAATACAACTTTTGCGGAGTTAACTATAAGTAATTAATGAATGATATCCTTGAAGTGTTACATAAGTTTAAGAAACACATACATCTTGTACGATCTCTAGTACTAAAGTATAGAACAAAGAAATAAACAAATACCCTAACATTTTCGATGATTGATATTTATAACGTTTGCGTTTTAATAGTGATCGTAACATGTTTCATCTCTGCGTTACATAAATCACCAACTTAGATAATTAGGTGTGGATGTAAATATTTTATATAATATTTATATAAAAACTGTTAAAATAATTATTTGTGACACGATTTGTGAATAAATATTGTAATTGTATATAATGACAATTTTAATAAATATGTAAGTTTTGTATAATAGTTATTTAGGATACGAGTGGTAAAAGTGATTTTATTTTGCAAATACGAAAAGCAAAATAAAATCATTTTTAACACGTGTGTCACACACTATTTTTAGTCAGTCTTTCTGACTTTCATTTTATTTCAATTCAAGCATATAAATCATTTAATTATGCCCTACATTACATTAAGACCCATAGCATCTGATGAAGTCAGATGAAAGTATTTTGTTTTCTTTGATATATTCACAGTTTTATCTGAACATTTGAGCATCACCCCATCTTTGTTTGTGCTATAAAATGAACTTTAGCACGCTGTGCAACCTAAAAAAGTAACTACTTTTACTAGTGTCTGTCTAAAAATATTTTAATGTTAATATTTTATTGACTCATTCGGAACATTATATGACATTTCGGAGAACACTTGAACAGTAGGGGCCGAACCCAGTTCCAATACTGCTACCGAATGAGCAAAGCAATGGCTGGCGTTATGCCGCTGCGAGTGGCCCTTGAGCCTGCACGAGGGTGCTGGCTTCCGGGAATCCCCAGGAGGGGGCGGGGCGCCCTGGGCCGGCTGGCCGTAAAAGTCAATGACACCGTTCCTGCATCCACCGACACATGGTGGCAGCACTACTGGAGATGCCGGCAGACTTGCAGATGGCACAAACCCTGCTGGTGGTGGTAAAACGATGGTGGCAATAGATATTTTCCATTTATTTACACAGATGGTGAATATGTAGCTCAGTTTAAATTAAATCTATATATTGGATGGCTTAATAGCTAACTTAAATTAAAACTTAAAACTAATACAAATATTGAGGTTACCCTAAAGGCTCTTCTAGTCGGGATCTAATTCGAAGAATTTCTTAAGGAACATGTGAAATGGAAACTTATTTTGTATTCTGGTTCTCTGTGATGGGTTTTAGCCGAGTCCGTGAACTGATAGTGAAGGGATTTGGGATATGTTTGAGAAGAAGTTGGTAGCTAGATAGGTGATATCATGCTCTATATTCTCCAGGTCGAATTCACTGTGTAACAATTTATTGGTGACATACCAGGGAGCGTTTGAAACTGATTTTGTATTATTTGAAGATTTATTTGGTTAGTTTTTGCTGCATTGAACCAGATTGGGCAGGCGTATAGTAGCAAGGGACTTATTATTTTGTATATTTGTAATGCTGAATTGTATGATAATGGGCTGGATCTGTGTGTTAATGACTGTAATCGTATTAACTTGATTCTGTTACTTCCATTGCTACTACTTCCATTGCACCACGGCACCTCGGCTCTCTCTTGATGTACAGATGGTGCAAGTACAACAGATGGCCGAAATACTCCGACGAAAGCGCCGGTGCAAACCTGGAGGGCGGCAAATTGCACGCGGAGAAAGAGCAGGGCCGGGCAGGGAGGAATGAGGATATGAGACGGGAGAGCGGTGAGAGTAGGGGCTGGGCCGGGCCCGGGCGGGATGGACCGGGCCGGGGCGGGATGGGGTAGGACGGAGCTTGGCATGGCGGGGCATGGCGGGGCAGGGAGGGGGCGGTGCTGGGCCAGACCCGGGCGGGGTGGACCGGGCCGGGGCGGAGTAGGGTTAGGTGGGGTGGGGAGGGACGAAGCATAGCGTGGCGGGGACAGGGAGGGGACGGGACCGGTCCGGGCGGGACGTGGCAAAGCGTAGTGATGGCAGAATGTGGCAAGCAGGGAGTGTGTGTGTGATGAGTCAGGGTAAGGCGGGTCGTGGTTGTGGGTACGGCAAGCGGGCGGGGGCAGATATGCAGCGGTGGGGGAGGGGAGGAGTGAGGGACGGGGAGCAGCCAGAGATGAAGAGGGCGTGGTGGAGCGGGGCAGGGAGTGGCAGAGGGAGGCGGTGTGCAAGCGATTGGGCGGCTGCAGAGTTCCGGGCGCCAGACTAAACCGCGAAGGAAGAGCGTCGACAGATAGCCGTCTCCATCAACTCCTCCGAACGCGCTCCCCCTTTCCCCCCACTGACCCATCTCGCGCCGCGCAGTGGCACGGAATAATCAAAAATGTGTTCGCCGCTAATATATTGCGCGATGTTATTCACTAGCGAATTTATTTGTCACATTGATACATTGTAATGAATAACGTTAGCCATTGTCAATAAAGTTTAACTTGGATAACGTGCCCCCTGCTCCACATACTCGGCCGTTTCTGACAATGGAAACCCTCAAAAAAACGTATTTCTTTCTTTAACATTCCTTATTATTAATTTCTTTTTGCGTCCAAGAGCACAATAATGCAACGAATTCACCAGCGAATTTTATTCTATGCTCGTATATTTTTTAAAAGTATGACTAACTTTTGAGCACATATCAGGCGACCCCCAAGATACTGAAATTCAGACATACCGCTTTTCTCAATCAGATCATGAATGGTTTTCGAGATATTCTTTTAAGAAGGAAAATCGGTCTTAGAACCTTCTGGCTGTCAGCCATTGTGTTCATTACGGTAAATCAAAAATGGCTTATGGAAAGTGTGTATGCAGTGCAATATCTCTCCTAAAAGAGACAGGACTCTTCTCTCCTTGCGACCTCGACTACTCATGTCGATTTTGATGTTGGGCTTTCCGTTTCGTTCTTTATTTTAAGTACGATATTTATTTCAAAATTAAATGAAATGTTAAACTCTAGTGGTTCATGTTACTTCGCTCCACTGTCCTGCCCCGCAGGTTGAACATTTCCGGCCAGATACCCCACATGGTTTTCCGCCACTCACGTGCACTCCCCAGGGGGGCCCCCGGTGCAAGCTTTTGGAAACGTGAACATTGGACAAAGTAGATCTTCATAGAGCAAAGCTCCGCTCATTTTACGTACTTTCATATTTTCCCACCTAATAATTATGTGAACATATCACAATTTCTGAGTGAGAATGAAACAAATATATACACGAAAGGCGGTAGGTAGGGGAAGGATCGTACAAAACAGCCCCAGACTACGTCACAAAATATTCGATACTTTTTAGGTACTCTCGCCAAAATTATCTACTGCATTAAAAGAAAGACGATTTGAAAATGGGTTGACCGTCATTACAAATACTATTCACCAATTCATTATGTCTTTCAAGAGAAATCTCGTATTAATTACTCAATACAAGTCATTGCCAGAGAAATATATCATACTGATTCTATATCATTCAGGTCAGATTTTCGCCGTTCATCGTTCATTTTTCCTTCATAGACCAAGTGAAGTTGCTCGCGAACTCCGCCCAACTTTTGGCCATCGACACGCCCCCGCGCCGTCTTGGACGGCGTCCAGCGACGCGCTCCGCCGGCTGCAGCGCTCCTCCCGCCGACGAAAAGCCGTGCGCAGCCGCCTGCAATGTGGCCCTGACCGTGTAGCTCTTCCCCGGCGCCCAGAGAGAGACGGAAGGCCTAGTTTCGGCTGCGAAGTGCTTCCTTCGCAGATGAATAGGAATGTTCGAATGTGAATGGAGGATCCATTCGTCAAGATTGTTTTCATTCATGGATGTTTGTTTCACGAATGAGAAAAAGTATGCGATTCAAGTGTTTGTTTACAGACTAAAATGACTATTAATTTTGTGTCCGTTGCCGGTGGTTGTGTTTCCTGTGAGGAGATGTATTTTGTTTCATAAAAGAAGGATAAAACATACGTACTAATTGGCTAAGAAGCTAATATAATAATAATAATAATAATAATAATAATAATAATAATAATAATAATAACAAAAACAACACTCGCACATTGTTTTATTTATAGTCGCACATTCCTCTTTGAGTTTTGAGCGATTGCAACTTTAAAAAGCCTGCGGCTAGCCGAACTTCTTAAACAAGCTCCATCAAGTTACGGAAGTTACGCAGCTGGAAACATTACGAGTCCATGGATGGGTGACCGTTTGGGAACCTTGGATATTACCGGCGCGCCTATACCAAGCCTTGTGGTCGCATGACGTCAGCTGTGTAGACGCACCTAGTATGAGAATTCCGACGGTACTCGCAGTACGGAAAGGCGAAATAATAAAATCAAATATGGACTGGACATGCAATATTTTGGGCAGGAAAATATACGTTATATCGATAATGAAGTTTGATATATATTTGTCATCTTCTTGATCATGCGATGACTTTTGGTGAATCTCGGGTCAAAATAAAGTTATTTCAATACCGCACTTGTAATGTGCAAACTATGAAAAAAATTACACGATTTCAAATAAAATGCATCATAGTTGAAATTTTGTTCACCATGTTATTTCCGATAAGAGTAAGTCCGCTGAAGTTAAAAGGACCAATAAATTAAGTTCTGTGAATACAGTGAAAACTATTCTAATTTACCTTGAATTTAACAAAACAATAAAGAACACCAATCATTCATTTGAAATCTTATTCTTCCATGCGGATCACAGTCGGTAGACAGGTGCTAAAGAAAACATGACGATTGTGTCCACGATAGGGCCCTGGAGCCGAGATGGCTGAGAACGGGCGAGTGGAGGGGGGGAGAAGGCGTGCAGGGGCGGCTTCTTTCCGCCCACGTCCCACGCGCGCGGCACCTGACCAGAAGCCCCAGCCCCAGCACGCGGCCGAAAGCTCTCCCACGCGCGCACGGCTCCTCCGGCATTCGGCGCGCGCGCGGCGCTGATTCTGCCCAAACTGAATTATTCGGAGCGGCTCCGGCGTCCGCCACCCATGCAGCCTCCGTCCCCCGCACCCGCTCCCGCCCCTGACGCCGCCCCCGCTCCCGCTCCGCCCTCCGCCTCCTCGCCCCCCTCCACCGCACCTGCCTCCGACCCCGCCCAGGTCGCCGCCGCACCCGCCTCCACCCCCGACGCCGCCCATGGCGCAGCCGCCCCCGCCCTGCTTCAGGCCCCGCCCCCGTCCCCGACGCCGCCCCCGCCATCGCCTCCGCCTCCGCCCACGACGCCTAACCCCGCTACCGCCCACGCCCACCCGCGATCCCCGCCACCGGCACACCGCAACGCGGCCGCTCCCGCCATCCCGCTTTCGTCGCCGCCACCACCACCACACCGCAACATGGCCACCCCCGCCACCCTGCAAGCCGTCCCCACAGCGTCTCCGCCACTCCGCCCCGAAACCGCCGCCTCCCATTCCCGCTCCCTCCCCACACCACCACATCACACGAGCAATTACAAGCCTCTCTCTCTCTCTCTCTCTCTCTCTCTCTCTCTCTCTCTCTCTCTCTTTCTCTTTCTCTTTCTCTTTCTCTTTCTCTTTCTCTTTCTCTCTCTCTCTCTCTCTTTCTCTCTCTCTTTCTCTCTCTCTTTCTTCATCTCTCTCTCTTTCTTTCTTTCTTTCTTTCTTTCTTTCTTTCTTTCTTTCTTTCTTTCTTTCTTTCTTTCTTTCTTTCTCTCTCTCTTTCTCTCTCTCTCTCTTTCTCTCTCTTTTTCTCTCTCTCTCTTTCTCTCTTTATCTCTCTCTTTTTCTCTCTCTCTTTCTCTCTCTCTTTCTCTTTTTCTCTCTCTCTTTCTCTTTTTCTCTCTTTCTTTCTCTCTCTTTCTTTCTTCCTTTCTCTCTTTCTCTCTCTTTCTTTCTCTCTCTATTTCAATCATAATTCCACCATCATTGTCACAACATTCATCTAAACCACTTCACATAGACCAACGCCATAGTTTGTGTCAACCTCTCTAAACCACCATTCCTGCTATCCAGGCCACAACCACTGTCTCCGTGATCATTTCTTACCTCACGACACATTTCCTCCCAATATGTTGCTACCGTCATTTCACCAGTCTGCCTTCTTCCCCACCAAATCTCTTTCCCCAATGTGAAGCCCCCTTATGTTTGACACGTCTCAAGCTTTCCGTTCCCTCGACGCCTCCCCGAAGTGTCTCCCGCCTCCCGATATCTTCATACGCAGTCCGTGACCAGTCGCTTCTTCCAAGACGGCAAGGTCAGCTGAGCTCTATCTGTTCCCAGTCCCCGCCGCTTTTGCTGTGCTATTCCTCCTCCTCCCAAACTCCTGGTCCCCGGGAACCCGGCTGACCTCAGTGGCCTCGTCCCTACCCTCTACCCGTCTTCCGCCGCCCTCCTACTTTATGTGCACGTGCGCCGTGAATGCACAGTGAGCGCGCGCCACCCACATCGCCACGCCGCCACTGCCACCGACTCCGCCGCCGCCGCCGCCACCACTGCCTCCGCCTCCGCCACCGCCACCGCCTCCGCCACCGCCTCCGCCTCCTCCTCCTCCACCGCCTCCGCCTCCACCTCCGCCACCGCCACCGCCTCCGACTCCTCCACCGCCTCCGCCACCACCGCCACCGCCGCCACCGCCACCGCCGCCGCCGCCGCCACCGCCACCGCCGCCGCCACCGCCACCGCCGCCTCCGCCTCCGCTGCCGCCCCCGCCACCTCCACCGCCACCATTATTACCAGTGCCACCACCACCCTCTCAGCCACCGCCAGTGCTCCGTCCACCTCCAACTCTACTTCCACTGCAGCAGCAACTGGCCTATGTGCCTCAGAGTGTCAATTGATGACACTGCAGTGCCTCGGACTGGGAAGTCCTGGAGTTCGAGTTCTGGCGGTGGCAGGATTTTCGACACTAGCCGTTGTCTGAAGGATAATTCTAGCGATCAGCTGCTCTGATCGGGCATTTTTCGGTTTCTTTGATCGACACCAGGTGAAATACTGACCAGTACCCTAACAAATGGTCCATGGACCACGCGTGATCTGTCCTTCTCTTTCGTGGTCATATCCCGACCTCTTACACACACACACACACACACACACACACACACACACTTATGTACACTACACTACCACACCTAGCCGATGTATAGGTCAGCCGGGAAAGATCACCGCCACCTCCTGCAATAAATCATGCACTTACGCGACTAATGACATCAGTTGATGAGCCCGAAAGCACTAATCATTCCATCAATCAATTCACTGCAGCAGCCGTCCGTGTTCCGTCCCCTGCATATCTTCGGTGGCTTCTCTGCTACTGCATCCCCCGAAACATCTTTGTCGCCACTCACAGGATGGTAGTTCTCAGTTTTCTTGTGACATCAACTTTATTCCATTCCTTATAAACGAGTGCATCTCTATACTTCACATTCATCATACTGCACATGCGGCACCACGTTTCCTTTTTACTGCATAATATTTCCTTTCTTTTGTTGCAAACAGCTTAAACAATACCTATTATGAACGTTATTTTATTTATTTTTCTTTCATAATTTTCAGTTTTCTATGATCTCTTCTACTCTTGGTTGTGTGCGTTATTGTGGCTATTATAAACAAAAACACATTCATTATCATTGTCTCACCGGTTCCAGAGCTCGACAACTTTGAGCCCAGGTTTATGCTGAGACACCCCTCCGAAAAAATTGAAAATGTGGAAGTTGTATCAAGAAACTCTGAGTTATTTTATTTTAACAAACATGAAAAATTACGTTTACACTAGAACAAGGTTTTGGAAATATATTTTAAATAGTTTAAAGTATTTAGTTAGCCTGCTTTAGTTAATAACTTAAAGTATTTAGTGATCAAATAATACAATTTTCGTGGTGATCTTAAAACGTTAAAAAATTTGTTATGTTTGGTTAGTGTCTAATAATATTACTTGTTAAATACATGAAATAACAATTATGAATTTCAATGGAACCTATATTAATGTTCGCGTTAGTTGATTCATTTCACCGAGTTCTGTCTTGCAAGTAATGACTAAAACACATTTAAGGTAAAAAATTAATTGAAAATTTTATGAAATATCATACTACTGTATCGCGACATATAAAAATACGGTAACGATTTTCTCGAGTTCTGGTTCCTTTTTCAATTTTTACTCATCTGTTCCATCATCTGGTCTCTTGACTTGCAGGACCCCGGGCATCGCACGGTCTACCCATTCCTAGGACTGGCACTGACTATCACAATCACTCCTGTGACTCCCTCTTGTAGAATATCCTCATTGCCTTCATCACAGTCTCACTATCTCGTTCACTATCACGATCACTCCCGTGACTCCCTCCCTTAGAATATCCTCATTGCCTTCATCAGTCTCACTATCACGTTCACTATCACGATCACTCCCGTGGTTCCCTTCCTTAGAATATCCTCATTGCCTTCATCAGTCTCACTATCTCGTTCACTATCACGATCACTCCCGTGACTCCCTCCCTTAGAATATCCTCATTGCCTTCATCAGTCTCACTATCTCGTTCACTATCACGATAACTCCAGTGGTTTCCTTCCTTAGAATATCCTCATTGCATTCATTACAGTCTCCACTAACACATCCGAATTCTGGATCAGGTACATGTAAGCAAGATAATTCTAGCAAGTCTATTAGAAGCGTGCGATTATACGACGTGTTCTGTTTCGGGAACTTAGTTATCTTCCATCACTCATGCATTGCGTTATTAGGGTGCAACTGTTAGACTGCTTGTGTAGGTTTACATAACATGCTACATTAATATGTATTCGGTGAGAACGTAGGACAAGAACTTATCGCAACTTTGTAGCCAGTTTTTACTTGCATATTGTTTGGCGAGGATTCGATTAGTTTTCCAATTTTAAATGGTAAAATGTCGGTAATAAAATAAAATGTATTGAGTCAGATTGCTCAATTGATTTCACGTCAATTTTCAAATAGTAATATTCAAGATTGCGATGATTATGTCATTCACATTTATTTTATCTTATTTCAATACGTATTCTCTCTCCTCTAGTACGGGTGTCACACGTTTACGTGTCCTTGTAAGGACAACACGAACACACTCAAACATCCATGCCCGAGACGGGATTCAAACCTCCGATCCTTAGATCATAGGCAGATAGGCCCTTCTGCTTTAACGACCTCGGCTATCCAGGCCGACATTATTATTATTATTATTATTATTATTATTATTATTATTATTATTATTATTATTATTGTTGTTGTTGTTGTTGTTGTTGTTGTTATTATTATTATATATTGCACTTTACATTTGGAATGACTTGAAGTCTTTCTTTCGATGTTGCCTACACACACATCATAATAAATTGAAGCCCTTTTTCTTCCGCAGCCTTCTCCAAAATCATTTCCCGCTGACGCGGGGGAGGGCGCAGCGGGAGCGGGGGCGGAGAGGGGGGAGGGGGGTCTGGTATCGGAAAGTTGCGGAGGCAGCTCCGGTCGTGCGGCTGCGAGGAGCGGCGCGCCGCGCTGCAGGCGGTTGTTTTCTTTCCAATCCGGGTGGTCGCCGGCGGCAGCGGAGGCGGCGCGGGCGGTGCAGGCGGACGAGTAATCACGTTAGCCGGGAGGACGTGATCCCGACCTCAGTGCAGGCGCTCTCCGCCCACGTCAGTGCTCCTGCCCGCCCCTGCGTCCGGCCTCCCGCCAACCCCCGTTTTCCTCCGCGCCCGCACCCAAGCCCGACCCCGTCCCCGCCCCCGAACCCACACACCACCCCGAACCCCGCTCTTGTGCCCACCGTCGTGCCCTTCCCCATTCCCGCTCCCAACCCTCAACCCGCTCATGCACAGCCTCCACCCCCACCCCCACCCCCAGGCCTGCTCCCACGCCCCACTCCCACTGTCACCACCGCCTTTGTGTCCGTTCTCGCACCCGCCCTCGAACCCCTCACCCCTAACCTCACCCTCGCGCCCGCTCCCGTCCCCGCACCCATCCTTCAATTCGCCCATGCGTCCGCCTCCGCCACCACCCCCACGCCTGTGCCCACGCCCCACTCCCACCCCCACTCCGCCTTTGTGGTTGTCCTCACACCAGCCCTTGTACCCCTAAACCCGCCCTCGTCACCACCCCCGCGCCGATCCTTTACCTCAACCATGCTTTCGCCTGCGTCCCCGCCCTGATCCCGCGCCCGCCCCTATAACCATCCACCCTTCCACACGTATCCCCGAACCCAAGTTCTTTTCCACGTCTGCCCTCGGGTTTGCTGCTGCGCCCACCCCGTCCGCCTGTCCGCGCCTGCTCCCGTCCCCTCCTTTTCCGCGTCCACCTCCACGCCCGCCTCCATGCCCTCCTCCCTACGCCCGCCTCCACGCCCGCCTCCACGCCCGCCCCACGCCCACCTCCACGCCCGCCTCCACGCCCGCCTCCCGCCCGCCTCCGCCCGCCTCCGCCCGCCTCGCCCGCCTCCACGCCCGCCTCCCGCCCCGCCTCCGCCCGCCTCCACGCCCGCCTCCACGCCCGCCTCCACGCCCGCCTCCACGCCCGCCTCCACGCCCGCCTCCACGCCCGCCTCCACGCCCGCCTCCACGCCCGCCTCCCCGCCCGCCTCCCGCCCGCCTCCACGCCCGCCTCCACGCCCGCCTCCACGCCCGCCTCCACGCCCGCCTCCACGCCCGCCTCCACGCCCGCCTCCACGCCCGCCTCCACGCCCGCCTCCACGCCCGCCTCCACGCCCGCCTCCACGCCCGCCTCCACGCCCGCCTCCACGCCCGCCCCTAAACTCGCTCCTTCCAGTCTTTTTCCTTGATGTTCCAGGCAAAGCGAAACTTACTCCAACTAGAAAATAAATTCACAATTTAGAATTCAGTATTAATGGAAATTCAAATAATACACAGCGTGAACTGCATATTTGTATAAAAGGATGAATGTCTTTTAGAAAATAACTATATCGTAACAATGTCCTAGTAATAAACAACAAAAGGTGGCTTGGTAAAAATAAGTAATTGAATAATAGCATAAGTGATAATCGAGCTGAAATGTTCTGAATGAGTAAACTCGTGTACAACGGTCATGGCGTTGAAAATCTAACATGCTAATTTTCTATTTCGAAATAACGAAAATATTCATAAAAATAAATAACTTTTTATTACATATTTGCATTTTGTGAGATCTTAATTTTAATACGTGAATATATTTTGACAACTGTACTGTTAGAAACGATTCCATTGTTTCACTCGTGAATCTGCCCGTCTCCCCTTTCTATTTAATCTCGTCTTTTGAAAGTACGCTGACGTTAGAACTATATTATTCCTTCAATTTTGTTTTAGGAAACTTAAATCCAAAAAAAACTATATTCAGTAACTAAATCTATTATTACGTACCCTCTCCCTCAGAAAAAATGTCGTTCAAAATTCTATCTTCCACACCGCGCCGACAAACTTGGACACCCCTCGGCCTGGGGGAGGGCAGGGGGAGGGACGCGTTGACCAATCGCTAGCAGGTAGAACCACAGTTGTCTGTGATTGGTGCAACATCCCAAGGGGCAGAAAGAACGCTGTCTCAGGGGGAGGGGGCTAGTTCGTTTACGTACGAGACGGAAATATCGTCATATTTCCCTGCCGAAGGAGGTAGTTTGCCTGCGCGTACGCCACGACGAAAAAAATATTTCTAAGCGAGGTTTTCCGTCCAGAATGATTGTCTATAGACAAGTAAATATTTATCATTTTAGCAAAATTTATTATAACTTTTAGTAATCGATTTGTAACTCCTGACAAACTGCTATTTTGAGATATTCATTTCAGGCACAATTTGCGGAGCCTTCCCGGCCGTTCTAACGCATATTTCGAATTTGTTTATAAAATTATAAATTGTTGCAAAATTGTTAATTCGCTGTTTTTGGTTCTGGGACATCGGGAGACTCTCCCCCTTTAGATTTGCAAAATTTGGAAATTGTTTATAAATTTGCAATTGTTGCAAATTTTTTTATTGTCTAATCTGAATGGCGTTTAAATGTGATGCAAAATTCCGGAATCCGTTCGGTGCTATTATATCTCGTTCTCGAGATATATGTAATTGTTTATAAGAAATTAACATCTTAGTAGACCCCATTTGTTTGCGCTTAATTCATTCGCGCTAGCAGAATAGCGTGGGATGGGCATACTGAAAAAACAGTTCTCCAATGCCGCGCTTCTGCCTGCCACATACGCTTAAAATGCACTTGCTTGTAAACAAATTCTGTGGCCAATTTAATTATGTTAAATTCGTATTTTTACGGCGAGTATGAGCATAACTTTTATTTGGTTTTTATATTCTCTTTTAAGTCCTACAATTTGCAAGTCGATATATTTATCAAATAGGAAAGAAATTGATTATAAAAAAAATATTTTTCAAGGTGCATTACGCCCAAACAATTGTTTCTGTTTTTCTATCAAAGGGGTGTTGAGCAACCGAATAACTGTATTATTAATTTTTTTAAGTCCCCTGTTAACACCGAGAGTCAGAAACTATTTGTTCCTCTTGTTTAACCATTACCATTAAAAATAGGGAAACATATTGCTTAGCTGTTTGCTATAAACTGCACTGGATTGGATGAATGTAGTGTTAAGGTTTTCAAATACAGAAATATTCAATTTTGGGTTTTGAAAGATCACATGAGTAGAATCACACATCACAATATTTACACAAGTATAGAAATTTCTAAATAAACGTATATAAACTGTAAGTTAATATTTTCAATTCAATTTATCATTCCTTTCTAAAACTGTTAATTTGATGATTTCATTGTATAATATTCAAATCAGAGCTTTATGTGCTAAATCTACGCATTGTTAATACATATTTTTAAACAACATTAATATATTTAATATACATTTAAAAGGTTTTAGATTGGCGAACGTTTCAATGAAATTTCATGAATTCCTAAATGCTTGAAAATAAATACTTGTAAAATTAAATAATTGTAGCGTGTAAAAATATAACAAACTCCTGTATTTGGTAAAACGAGTTGATATTACTAAAAGAAAGCAAAACAGATGTTATAACAATTCAAAGAGATTTAGCGTTTGTTTACAGTTTAGTAAATATCAATGCACTAGCATTTCCTAGTGAAAATACATAGAACGAACTTGGTGGTCAAGTGATATGTCCTTCCCAACACAGACTACATTTTAGTATCGTCAGAGTTCGAAGGTGGTTTGTTGGCCGCCATTCTACGAATCTATCAAAACCTTGAATTTTGGACGACCATCTGTACAGCGAGAACGTAGCGGTTTATTAAACGGAAACGGACCACTCGAGGTATCTAATGTGCACTCTTTGAAAACGTTTAACCATTATAAACTATCCCTAAGAAAAATATCAAATAAACAATGTTAAAGGTCACCAGCTTAACATTGCCTTTACTATTTGAATGTTTCCAACATCCCCAACACCAACAGAAAACCCATGTTTTTACAGGTTATTATAAAACCAATTCAATAAATATAAGCATTTATTCACGTTATTATTTTTAAAACACTCAAATATCTACGATGTTATTTGATTCATGTCTTCATCGAAGATCTGAGATTAAAAACTGATAAGCAGAGAAAATTAAAGTAATTTTGAGTGATTGATGAAGTTGAATGATCAAACGAAAAACAATGTTTCTTACTTCATATAATGCTATCGTGTTTAACAGACATGTAATTACATGTGATACCTATATTTAAATATCCAAACTAATGAAAATTTTCAAAATTAAAATCATCAATAAAACGTTGATTCATCAGCAAGGATTATATTATTAAATACTTTTTTTGAGATTCATGTGCTCCTGTGTGAATAACGTAGTAAACGTGATTCGTATGATCCAGTTTCTCAGAATAAAACAAAACCTGCTAGACACATACACTAAACATAATAGTTGTCAAATAGTTATTTACGACATGAGTATCCTAAGATATCTTATTACAATACGAAATTGGAGAATTATCAAACAAGACTCTTTAGCCGAAATTGTTAACCAATTGAATATTGTAATATAATGTTACCATTTGAATATCATAGAAAGTAAGACGCAATTTGTCAAAATTCATGTGAACTATAATTTTCTTTAAATTTTACTCCTTATCCTGCGAAAGATGTGTGACAGTACTTATGTTAACAATTATACTGCCATGGGTTTAATTAATGAGTTTTCAGTACGCAAATTATTGTTTTGGTTTTAAAGAAGCATGGATATACAGAGTATCGGGGAAGGAAACGTCGAAAGTTTGAAAAACGCTGTTTAAACAATTTTAATCATACTTTGTCTAATAAACTACATAGATATTTTGAATAGCTGAGCTGCAATAAACACGCAAATTTTGGTTTGAAAATATGATTTCTACGCAAAACTTTGCATTCTAGAATCATGTAAACACCCCAGAAACATGTAACATGTTTATTATTAACAATATAGTTTTTTGTACTTTTGAGATAATACTGTGGGGGAAAAAAATTAAAAAACAGTAGCCCTCCAAAGAATAAGGAAGCGGTTAGACCCAATAGCAGCAATCATTACTAGTGAAGAGTGGATCATTACTAGGAAAGAGTGGACTGTTTAATTTACATTAATTTAATATCTCTTTTTAAAAAGAGATTTCATGAAACAAAAATCTCTAGCGTTAATATTTCTTTTCGACAATGTTAATAGGTATTTGTTCGCAATTCTTCATTTCGAAGGTCTTTAATCAATGCTTCACAATGTGCGAAGAAGAGAAGAAGCCCCTGAAACATTTTCAAAGATTTAAAAATGGCATGAACTTTTCTGGTTAAATTTTATTGCCGGATAGCGTAATGGACGCTATAAGACGATGGCGGAGATGATTTACGTTCATATACTGAATTTATTTGAGAATTATTTGAGGATGGATGAGGAAACATTCAATTTTCTTTGTCGTTCTTCCTTCTTTCGAAATTCTGTCCTCTGATAGGGAAGTTTAAAAAAATTATCTTCCTGAACTGAACATTTTCCAAACACCATATTTGCCACTTCCCGGGAAAATGTGTCCTACAAACGTTAATTCGTTTGGTTTTACTTTTGTAGTTCGGATGGACAGTATTATATAAACATTCTAATTACTCGCACTCAGCAATTATGACTTTGGTTGAAGCAATACCCCTATATCGGACGCCATGTTACCAAATATGATAAAACTTGGAAGCCGGAGACTACATTTTATCCAAGAAATTTTATAAAAGATTGGCTATTACACTGTCATATTTCTTTTATAAAACACCTTTGACAAAAATCTTTTACAGTGTAATACCGGCCTTTATTTACTTAACGATAATGTTAGAATATCTCTACGTTCAATAAAATGTTGTAATCAAGTTTAAAGTCGAGAAGTATATATATGTCGATATATATAAAGTCGAGAAGTGTGTGTGTGTGTGTGTGTGTGTGTGTGTGTGTGTATATATATATATATATATATATATATATATATATATATATATATATATATATATATATATATATATATATATATATACGCAGACATGCATTAGGCAATACGTATTTATAATAGTATTCATTCATTTACTTTCCAAATTATTTTACCTTTTTCACTAACTAAAGCAGCAAATTAAAATACATTTTGAAATAGAGTTCGCAGCAAAAATGAAATGTTTTAGCGGGCTTACTGCTTTCCGGGGCATCAATAACTGTTTCATTTCTTAATTATTTATGAAGAGACTAATTATGATTTGTTTGGTTGTACTTGTAGGTCATCATTTAAAAGAAAATATAATATTTAAGAATTATTTTAGAATATCTTGAGATCGGGCAAAAATAATTTTATGTATTCGAAACACGAATTAGTGGTCCATAAACAAGACTTATAAGAACATTTAATCACAGCAATGCTAACTGAAAAACAAAACAATTTTAACAGGAATTGATGAGCAAATATGTGTCCAATTTTGGCAGCGTCAATTGTTGCTGCCCACAGCATCCATTGTTGCGCTCATTGCCGACGCTTCTGAGGTTGATGCTCTCTTCAGCTGCCTATCCCAGTTGGGACTCTACAGCCAGGTGTTAGTGGTGTGGGATTTTTCTTCTCCTAGTTTTGCCTCCACTCCCCTGTACTGAGACGGGGATTGGTAAACTAGGAAAAATAACATAGGGGTTAATACATATTATGTTGGACAGGCCATTTTATTAGGCCTTTAGGAAGACGGAAATGGGGGTGGAAAAAAGGATTAAATGTTTTTATTGATTTTT